>CM068375.1:236825555-237013055 GCA_034769895.1 Magicicada septendecula | reverse complement strand
ACTTAACATCAGGTGGAAAAACCAAGTTATTTAAAAAGATTTCGTCTCCTAGTACTCAGATGATCCAGATAATTCGTCTTTACTTTCGTCTCCCACGATTCATTGTTGTTGAGAATCGCGGAGACGGGAACTTGTAGTCTCTGCAGTTTCTTGTAGCTTGTCAAAGAAAATAGTCGTCATATTAGTTTAGCGATAAATTCTGCGTTAATAAGTCACACGTTAAGAAATTAGTTCATTTAAACTCCAACAGGACTACTTAACTGGTGTTATGGTTGTCTTGTTTTTCCTTTTCAGCGATTCTCAGTCCCTGAAGAATTTAGTTGGTAGCGGTAATCCTGTTCTGTAGCTGTTGACTCTGTAATCCTTTGAGCGTGGCGTTCCAAGCTGCCTACTCTAATCGTTTTTCAACACTTAAGTGTTTCAAATTTTCTAGTTCGTATAATTTTTACAAGAGCTTAGTATTTTAGGTGACAGTCTTATTATACTAGCTTGTGTATCTATTGTAGAAGAATTATCTCTGGCCATAGTAGTCAGTATCTTTAATATATTGTGCGTTGAGGTGTTCTTAACTGTGAATAAATCTAAGCGTTCGGCACTTTGGTTTTCCGGATAGGCAGTATGTAAGTCTGTTTGTAGCTTATGTATGATAATGAAAACCAGTAATAGGTTTAGGTATTTGTTTTAATTTCTGATTGATTACCCTGGTACACTAAACGCCGTATTTGGAATTGAAATATTCACTGGTTTTGTTGTATTAAGTTTTGGGGCTGCAAGTACACTGCTCAAACAACTATATGGCTGCAGCTACTGACTTTAATATTAGCGAATTGTAACTGATTTGTTTAAAATACATCCATTTCTTGGTATGTAATTAATCAATGATTATGATTTTATTAGGTCACCGCATAGAAAGTATTATCGGATGATATCTATGATAGATTCTGTAGTTCCATGACTCGAAATATCTATACTTAAAAAACATTTGAGATTATAATTATGTCGATTTGTTTTTCGTAGTAATTTGTGTTGTAAGAATCTATTCGCGTTCCAATAAAGTAATTTTTAATGCATCAATTGTTAGCACAAATCTTATTTATCAGGCTTGACAGTAATTAATTATTTTAGTGTTCAGTTGCATAAGCTCAATTATAGCTTTCAAAATTGTAAGGAATTGTGAATGGTAGGCCCTATAGTAGTTTTGCAATTAAGTTGTGAGCCCTACTGCTGCACGTAGCTTGCTGGGAGCGTAATACTTCCGTCGGCTGCAGTTTCCGTTGGTAGTCGGTGTGTGTGTTTCTAGTTGCGGACGTACGGATATCCTCCTTGAACTGTGTAGCCGTTGATATGTGATACATTCTTTGTAATTATCAGGATGAGGACTCCGCACAAAGCGCAACTGCAGAATTGTCACTGGTTTTATTGTACCTTGTATAGCTGTTGATAAAAAGGAGTTAACTGATGTTAAAAACGAAAACGCAGTAGAATGTTCGGAACAACTATATGTTATTTGTTTTTATATTCTGTTTAGTCATGAATGCATTCAGATAAAGTTCGTGAAAACAGTGACGAACAAAACTACCTTAGACACCACCATGCACTCTCCCACTCAAGGTATCTCTCATTCTCTCTCTCTCTCTCTCTCTCTCTCTCTCTCTCTCTCTCTCACACACACACACACACACACACACACACACACACACACAATGACTAGGTCAAGCTCTATTACAGGTTTTCATGCTGGACAGTTCAGTACCGGTCAACGTTTTTTCTCCAATTCGAGTGATTATGTATATAAACCCGTAAACGCTTTCAATACTTGGCATAGAAGCTTTAAATGACAGTAGTCTCTATAAGAGACACTGGAAACTTATACGTTAAGGAGAAGTCACAGTGAGCAAAATAATAAGACTTAGAAAAGAAGGAAGAAGAAGAAAAAAGAAGAAGACGTAGGAAAATAAATAGAATAAAAACATTTAATATTACAATATTTCTTTAATTATTTCAGGATAAAAGAAGTTCTCATTTATTAAAGAAAAGGATATTTAGACGATCAGCAAAAAACGTGAAAGCGAAAAATCAAGAGGGACCAGACAATTAATTATCCAGGTAAAAACTTTTATTGTGTTTCCCCAACTGTGATGATTACAGAAAACGGTTATAAAACTTACAAGAAAACTCTCATTAAAACGAAAAAGCTACCTTCATTTTCTTGTTCATTACAGTTTTCTGGAGCCTCTGTGGTATATTAAATTTTTTTTGTAGCGTTCCCTCTAAATCTTTGCAACTCAAATACTTTTAGACAAGAATATACTATCCCAACGCTTGTAGTTCCAGTATGAATACCACGGACAGTATATAATAATATGGATATTGAATTACTCTAGTTGCAATTATCGCATAGGTATTGAACGTAGAACAATGGAACAAATTACTCAATACTTAAATATTTTGTTAATACTTTGATAAACACACACACACACACACACACACACACACACACACACACACACACACACACACACACACACACACACACACACACACCACACACAAACTTGCGTTTCATTAGTTTTTAGCCATACAGCTATACAGCACGCATTATACAGAAACAATAAGGGTAATAAGTAATTGAAATAATTACAAAATTAAATAAGAGAAATTAAAATTGAACACGTCCTCCTAAATTCCGCGCTGATATTACCGTGTAAACCTCTTGTTTTGTTGAACTCCCAAACTCGACATCTTTGAACCGCAGCGGCATGGCCTTCCGTAAGCGGTCAACGTCCTTGCTGTATAATGTCGAATCCAAAGTGTTCCGAATGGTTGGAATAATTATGATTAGGTGCCTGGTGAGCTTCAACAAGAACCAAAAACGGTGAAGAACTTTCAGAATTCAGTTACTCGTCGCATGGCTACTATGTAGGCCTATTTGGTTATCACGTCGGTGAAACAACTACGATAATATTAGATACTTAACTTCAAATTTTGCACTTCAAATACCATAAAATAAATATTTTTTCATTAAACCAAATGTTTTATAAAAGGTCAAATTCTAATCACAATTGTAAACTCTTTATTGTTAATTTAACTTTGAACTGCGTTGTACATGTTGTTCGTTTACGTTTGAGCAGTTGTTATCATTCGTCTACTTCTTCCTCCTCCTCTTATGACGCTACAGCTCGAAGTCGAGCATTGGCCTCCCCTAACCTGATCCTCCACCTCTTTTTATCAGTAGCAAAGGACTTCCATCCTCGCAATCCCAACATCTCTCTTGCATCCACAGCGACAGTATCTTCCCATCTTCCCCATCGACGGCCTTTAGATTTTTTTTTTCATCCATACGCCCATAGGACTCTTTTAGGTGATCGTTTGCATTCCATTCTTACGACACGACCAGCCCATTGCAGCGGCCTCCCCAGTTTTACGTACACATCTCCCGTTGGTTCGTTGAAGTGACAATATATCTCATCATTATCCCACATCCTCCATTCCCCATTTCTATATATGGGACTCAGGGTCCGTCTCAGCAGCTTCATTTTAAATATCTTCAGGCGTTTAGTTGCTCTTCGTGTTAATATCCAGATTTCACTGCAATTGCACAGGATGGGCCGTATGATCATTCATCATACTTATCATCTTTATGTCTTCTTCTCTGATTTACGTCTCCTCATTTTCAAAACTCCGTCCTGGTATTTCCTGTACAGGCGAATTGTGCGGGTTTGATCTACTTCCCCGGTTTGGGCGACAGCAAGCTCTCAGCAGCTACGTTGGAATGCCTGTATGTTGCTACGCACATGCCGGTTGTAAATGAAATGAATCAGAAAGTCGGAATGGCTGATAGGTTAGGCTACGGGAAGGCTATATTTAAAAAAAAAAGTATTTAATGTATTCAACTATTTGGGAACACTATTTAGTAAGGTACAGTCTTTTGTCTTTTGACTACGTTTTAAGAGTTTCATACAGTGTAAAAGTTAATAAATGAAGTTATGCTTACAATAAATTAATTTGGTAGACTGTACGGATGAGAGAAACACAAAAATGATATTAAAATGTGATAATTGAAGGGGTAGTGCTATAAAATACTAAGTCTGAGAGATAGAAACTAACTGAAAATGATATTTATATAATCCTCAGACATGTGTGCTTGCAATATCCAGAATAAAATAACTCACACATTTGAAACGTTGGCGTTAACAAAATAGGTCTAATATATGTAGACTCTGATAAAACTGATTATAAGTTATTCAGAATGAAAAACAGAAGATTATATCAAAGAGATAGTCAATACTTGATTCGTAAAATACTAATTTTCTCTGCTTCTAAAATGTAATAAAATAGAAGACCAGACCCCATAGGCGCTAAAACTAACGAATTTAAGTGGCTGTAACGAGTAGCCAGTTGACACAAGAAATATCCGGAACAGAGAAAGAAGTGCTATAAGAAATAGGAATCGTCGACTGGCGAACTCTTATATTATCTACTCTACTCTGATGTTTCACATTTGTGTATATGTACGTACGCCCGCGCGCGCGTGTGCGTGCGTGCATGCGTGCGTCATATTCAGTTTGTCAGCAGACGGACAGAGTGGCGTCGTGTGAAGATATCTTGAGTCTGACCCTCTTTTGAAATTGCAGGAGGTATTTATAGTAGACGTCAAACTGACATGTCAGATATTGTTTTTGACATGTTAAACTTGTCAATTTGTGTGTGGCGTCCTATTTTTCAGTCCGTTTTCGCGATCATGTAAACTTTACCTTTAGGCGAGTGTTTGCATTGTCTTCGTAATTTTTCACTCGTCATTTACATATAACACATTTGTTAATTACTGGTTAATTGTGGTAATAATTTACATTAATTAATATGACGTCTTTATTATTGCACTATTCAGCAATAATTTTGCATTACTATACGCGTTTAAATGTCTTTATTCTAATGATGTTTTTAGAATTATGTCTTTGGTAACAGGTAAAACACATATTAATTAATTTATTTTAATTCTCTCAGTACCTGATATTAGAATAGAAACCAACAATTCATGTGTCCCCCCCCCCCCCGGTAGTACAATGCAGGTCCGTGCTGGTTCACACACACAGACACACAAAACGCTGTAAACAATTCCGTCAGGCAGGTGTACGCTTTGGACAGGCCACCGCATGTATATTCGTGTACTTACACGCATAAAATATTTAAAACTATATGTCATACTATCATTACACTAATTATTTACAAAATACTGCCCTGGTTAAATATGCAAATATATGTATTGTTGCTATATATATGTTTGTGTGTGTGTGTGTGTGTTTATGAGTGTACTTTATATATCCTTTAGCATAGTTATACTACTGCATTCCGTGGAATTTATTTTATGTTTACTATGCCATTAAACATAACATTAAACATTAAATGGCAGATTGATTTAACATCCATACACAATCAGTAATCGTTCCGACGCAATGTTGTTTATAGGTGATCAATGTTTTACTGTCAAGCTCCGAAGACGAACTGCAGTGGGAAAGTCTTATATAATTGTTAAATTGTATAATATAGAAATCTCTGCAGATAGTAAAACAAAGCTATAGTCTATAAACAGTCGCTCAAAATTTTGCTAACTGACAATCAAATTAGCAATTTTAGCATTTGAGCATTTCCTTATCCCTAATAAATGGAGTAAGACGTAGAAAAGAAGATGCACAGATTAAGAGACAGTCGGTAAAGTTTAGAGAACTCTTACATGATGGATATGGAAAAATATGGTGATTACATTTCAGATGACTATGGACGTAGCCTATAAATTACACAGTTAAAATTAAACGAAAAGATCTGAAAAATAATTTAAAGCAAACAATTAAGAGTATCATTGAAGAGGTAGCCTATACAATGAATAGTGTTTCATAATACACCCATTTGATAACATTTATCTATACATTGCTATCTGGCGAGAACACCAGAATCATGCAAGTTTGTTGTGAAGCAACATGTCATAGACAGTGTGTGTGTGTGTGTGTGTGTGTGTGTGTGTGTGTGTGTGCTGTGTGTGTGTGTGTGTGTGACAGAGAGAGAGAGAGAGAGAGAGAGAGAGAGAGAGAGAGATGCATTATTTGTTTCGCACTAGATTTTGCACATGTGCGCATCTTTATATTATTAATAACATGGCGTAATTTGTTTTGCCATATGTTACGCGCACTTACCAAAAATTAAATAAATTACTTATTTAATTAACATTTATTCAGGGCTGACGCTTTGCCGGTTTCAACTGGCTTACACTCACACACACAAAATACACTTGTACACAAACTTAGCTGTGTGTGGCGTGATCTTCATGTACCGACCTGCGGTTCGGTGTTCCCTTCGCTGGTTAATTATATCTTTCAATACGCATTTTTTAATTACTGACAATAGTAGTTATTTATTATAATTTAGCAGTTATTTTTAACTAACTGCGACAATGCACAGTAACGTACGCAGACGTACTGTTGCAATACGGAACGCAAACATAAAGTTTGTGACAAGTGAATCAGTCTATGAATGCTGCTGATGGTCCACCGGTATAATATTGTGTTAAATATAAAAGTTTTGTTGTTTAACTTCTACAGGATCATGATCTTTTTCTTCATCCTGTTTCTATTCACCTTCACCTATTCCTCCCTCTCTTTTATCTCCTCCTTCATTTTTCCTCCTTATAATTCTTTATCTCCTATTTCATTTTCCACTCTTTTTCATTCGCATAATCACCTGCTGTTTTATTCTCTTTCCCTTTTCTTCTTCTTTTTCTTTTCTCTTTTTCTTCTATTTCTCGTCTTTCTTCTCACCCTCCTTCTCCTTCTCCTCCTCTTACTCTTTTTCTTTATCTTCTTCTTCCCCTGTGCTTCTTTTTTTCTTAAAATGAAAGCTTCTTCTTTCCTTATTTTAAGGAAATAGCTAATTAAAACGTTTTTTAGAACTAATGTTTTCAAACTAACGCTTAGTGTTATCCCTGTGTGTACTGTTTGTTTCTTCACTTCTATAGTGCATTTGACTTAAATTCTTATGAAATATTGCGTACGTGGTTTTGTTTATTAAATCTTCTTTGGGCATAGCCTTCAAGTTTATCTGTTCTTGATAATATAATAGTTTATGCATCACGAAGTAGTACACCAGTTGCTAGTCTAAATTATATTTTGGCGGTTTGGATGTTTCCCAACGGTATCTACCAGTTTTCTTGAACACACTTCTTAAAGAGTGTCTATGAAGAATACACTGCTTAAAGAGTGTCTGTTCATATCGTGTTGTTTACTATGCAACAAGTACCACTGAACATATACTGAAAACAGGACTTGAAAACTAGGGATCTGTGTTCCGTTAAAGCTTTACCAGATTTGTGTAAAACTCGGTATGTAGACAGGTACATTTGCTCTGACAAACAAAACAAAATAAAGCAGCCAACATAAACTATGCATCACCAAACAAAACAAAATAAAGCAGCCAACATAAACTATGCATCACTGTAGACGTACACTACATCTGAAAGCAGGTTAATTATGTTTACCTTTGGTTTAGTGGGTTCCATGTAAGTCCACTCCACTTGTGTAAATACAAATGTTATTCAGAATTTGTGTACGCTACAAGAAGGCAAAACCATCAGCAATATGCACTTAATCATAGTGTAGCTATCGTGTCTAAATATATCCAACGCTACTGAATATATTAAATGGTATGCATAAAGTAGGATTCGACTCACTTCAAATGAGATATACATCAACTCAATCAATTAATATACGATTCTATTAAAATATTTGTAAATTTTTTAAAATCTTTCATCATCTCGAATAAAATTAAACCATAGACTTAGAGAAACAATAAACATGTCATATGAAGTAATATATTTGCATTAGAAAAAGTTATTTACGAGTACTGCCCTCTTGGTGAGATTTAAGAGAGGAATGTCTAGCCAAAACACACTATATAAGGAAAATGCAAACTGGAGGAGTAAAAAACTGGAAATTATGCCAGTCTAGAAGGTTAAGTCACAGAAGTCAAGAAAATAATTTTATCAATGAGAGCACGTAAATTTAGCGGTACAAAACACAAGGGGTTGACGTTCGACATCTCTACGCCTGCGCGAAATTGATTTTAAATGATTAAAAATTTACAGTGTAATCTGCTTTTTATCAATACATATTTACAAACATGAATACTGGAAAATAATTGCATCGTTACTGCAATTTGGTTCCAGCTGTTTTTACGGGTACAAACAAACACCCACTCGACCCCAATAACACATTCATGTAACATTAAAATGTCGTTTTTTATCACTGCGTCAATGTACAGAAGTAGTATTTCTGAAATAATTGCATCGTTATGACAGTTTGATTGCTAGCGCAGTGTGAAATGCTCGATGGCTACAAACACCAATAACATTTGACCCCTACTGCAGATGTGATATGTCTGTCACCATAGCTCTTACACAGTCTGCGGGATGTCGATGTGTTTACAGAAAAATAAAAATCCTATACAACCTAACTGTCAGATTATTTTTACCAAGTTTTATTAAAATAGTATTTTGGAATAGTGCTGACTAACCTCTTCGCGTATGAACCACTTTGTAACTGTGAAATTCGGGCGTGTAAAATAGATGTGACTTAGGTGAGTGAACTGTTTTTTATTTACAGGCACACAGTATGTGTATTCTATATTTTGCGCATAACATACAGTTTGATAGACTGTACTTATTTTCCTATTTAACTATACTTAAGAAAAAGCTACTTGATTTTTAAATGTAAATGGATTGTATCCTAAGTGTATTTTATTTCTTTTTGCTGCAACTCCTTCGTTGGTTCTAACCTGGCTAAGGAAATAAGATTTTCAGTTGTATCCATTGGTCTTTAGTAGTATTTTTCCTACCTTGTAGTAATCACTGATATGTTTTTTTACAGACATATTATACCTCTTACATGTTTTTTGCCTCTATTATTTCCCAGCAAAATGTCATGTGTAACTTTTGATTTGCTCCGTTAGTTTACTTACCAGGTACTATATATAACTTATAGGGCGAGCCTTTCCCGAACCGCCACCTGACAAGGCGCCCAATATTGGACTAACACACCTAAAAGGGCATTTATGTCCCATTAAATACAAGAATATCATTAACAGTAATAAATAAATACAGTCGAGAGTAAAATACAAATAAAATTTAAATAAATTTTGTTCTTTAATTTGGTTTAAGTCATTAGTGTATTTGTAAAGGCGTCGATGGACTACAGACGTATCCGCTTTAATATATTTTTTAAAATATTTGATTAAATTTACTATTGTTTATCGTGACACGTATTTCTATATTTACCTTAGCGTTACCCCAAATTCTCCGCCTAAACAAATTTTAGTACAAGTCGTTGGGGAATTTAACCCGACTAGATATAGCGGACCTAAAATTTAACCCCTTCTATGCCGTTAAATACAATTAAACAGTCGGTGCGTTTGCCTTGTGTTTGGTAATTACTTAGCGAACAAAGCAAATATCATTGCTATGGCTGTTGACTTAGTAGAGAAACACCCCCCCGCCCACCGCTCACACGCAATCACATAGACTCACGTATTATTTCGACATAGATAAATTCATTTTCATAACGTAAGGATATAAAATAGATTACAGTATAATTACAGATGCGGTAGCACTATTGTCTCTTAGAATATAATATATTCTGGTTTAGGACTTCTTGAAATTCTTTTCATTTTATTTTTTAAGGAAGTTTCAGTTTAACAAATATAACAGAAGACGACATGGATGCCATCAGAAGTTACATATAATGGTTATTACTAGATTCGCATTGACGTGATTGTTAAACAGTGGAATAAATTTATGACCATCAAAGATACCAGCGTTAATACTTACTGATATTATTAACACTTCTATAAACCAATAAAAACACAATTTACCATAGTTCTGCCAGTCTCAAAATTTTTCATTACGTAGTATCTACAACCAACGACAAACGTTACCAACGTTAAATAATTGCATTATTGTGAAACAGAAATTACAATTTGTGCTAAATTGACACAAATTACAATAAATACTTGACACATTTGCTAATGGGAACTCTTTACTTATCGGTAAACATCTAGGAATACGCAGTGTATTCTAATATTTGCTAGGTAGTTCAGACAGTTTCCGGGAAAATTACGTCATATTTCTTATTACTAAATTTAGGAGAGACTGTAGTAGGCACAGAATATGATATGTTGCATCAGAAAACTGATTTTATCACATTCATCGAAGCAGGAAAAATGATCTGTGGAAACGAAATCAGCGTATATAATATTAAGAGGTCCGATGTCCAAAAATATATAAAAACGTTGTTACTTGCCTTTAAAACAATTTGCACAGGTTATTCGGCTAGTAAATTGCATAGATAAAACGCACGCAGTCAGGAGCTTAAGTTATGTTGAAGAATAAATTACGCATTTTATGTTAACAGTTTACCAAGGCAATATCTGCGTTAACCACAACACCTAATCCAGAAATATTTTCGGTACAAATTCATAGTAATTACTTTTCAAAAACAATAAGTGCTCTAACAAAAGTAAGCTTATTGTAAAATTTTACATATGAAGGCAAGTATTATACAAAAGTGAAATTGAATAAATTATATTCTGTAATTAAAATTAAAATATTATTCTCATTAGAAAGAAGTTACATAATGACTTACCGTATTTCATACTTGTAAAATAGTTATAATGCTACTACTATTACTACTACCACTACTACTACTACTACTACTACTACTACTACTACTACTACTACTACTACTACTACTACTACTACGACTACTACTACTACTACTACTACTACTACTACTACTACTACGACTACCACTATCACTACTACCACTATCACTACTACTACTACCACCACCACCACCACCACCACCACTACTACTACTACTACTACTACTACTACTACTACTACTACTACTACTACTATTACTACTACTACTACTACTAGTACTACTACTACTACTACTACTACTACTACCAATACTTTCTTAGAGTGTCAACGGTGGGTGCTGGAGAGGCGAGGATTGGAATCGGAGATTGGCCCCATGACGCCTGATAACATCATAGGCGTCATGCTCAGCAGCAAAGAGAACTGGGACATGGTTGTGACCTTCGTGAGGATGGTCCTACGGCAGAAGAAGCCTGAACTGGACCCTCTCACAAGTCGATGATATAGACAAACCTGTAGGAGCCTAATTGGCGCAATACGAGGTGCCACCCTGAAGCCATACAAATACTTCTTCCAGGGGGGGCGTCCCTTCTATAAAGTGGCAAGTCCCACACACCGGGAGGCCAGCCGAGTGTCTCCTGATGGTGCATAATGCATTTTTCCTCCCACGCAAAAAAATCTACTACCAATGATGATTAAATAATAATAATAATTTTGCGCTTTTTAAGAGGAGGGACAGTGCTTTACGCAACTTAGGGAAACCCGTCTGTGCCCTGGTGTGTGAGATTCCCACCTAATAAAAAACCCACCTCAAGTTCAAGCATACAAAACCTAGAACTACGAAACCAATTATTCCAGCATGGAGCCCGTGTCGTCCTTATCGGGCTGCGTATAGTTTATCTCAGAAACGAGTGCATGTGCAGTGCAAGTTGGCATCTTGTTCCTATTCTTGTAAAACTGACTGAGTTAATGCTGTATCTTTGTCCCATCCCTCCCTGCCATGAAATATTATATTACCTATTTTCTTGAGTGTGAATGTTCTGAGCTCCAGCTCCAATGCACTCCTCTCTCTCAACAATCTACTGCACTTCAAGGAAATGTGCAAGGCATCTTCAAGTAGTGGTTCACTGCACCGGCATGCAGGGATTTTTAACTTTCCCATTCTATGGAGCTTGGCATTGAAATTGCCGTGGCCTCTTACGAACCGAGTTAAATAATTTTTTACCTCTCAGCGTTGGTGGGCAGTCCATTCTTTCAAGTTTGGTATGAAACTTGTAGTCCATCTTCATCTGTTCTCCATATTCCAGATGTCTTCCCAGTGCCCGAGTGTGAGTTCTCCGGCTTAATTCCTTGTTGCGACAGTTGTAATTTCATCTCTTCTATTAAAAAAATCATTTCAGCCT
The DNA here is from genome assembly GCA_034769895.1 of Magicicada septendecula. Lineage (NCBI taxonomy): Eukaryota > Metazoa > Arthropoda > Insecta > Hemiptera > Cicadidae > Magicicada > Magicicada septendecula. The sequence continues at coordinate 237,000,953 of CM068375.1, read as the reverse complement.
TTAAAGCAAAATGTCGGTAGGGACCTCCCTTGATATCACGAGGACAACCATTTTTGTTGGGAACAAAGAACAACCAGTTAAATTCTTTACAAAAATTAAAACGATGTTTATAAATAATGAAGTGAGGAAAGAGAAACGAATACTTAGCATCAATGAAAGAAAATAATAAGTTGGATGAACACTTGATAATATCATGCTAGGGGGCATACAACTAGTATTAACAATGGTCGATCCGTTCTAAAACCTATACGGGCTACATGGTGAGTATCAGAACAATAAGCGGACAATAACGTTTTGTCATTCACGGCCCTCGCATAATATTATCGTTAACAAGTCAGAATGTAGATTAAGATTATTCTTAATGGTCGCAAATATTCTGTCTAAATCAGGAGACGAAATTAAGCCGTATGAAATCCAATAACACGTGAAGATGGAGCAACGAAATAGGTTGCTACCAACTACGTATATGTGTAAAGCGGATGGGCAGATAAACATGCAAAGCCTAAGACTACAGCGGAAACACCAATAATTGATAACACAAAAACATGTGATGGAGAATACTTTTATTTAGGCAGACAAACACTGATAGTAGAATCCTACGCTGTAGGAAGGGCTTAAGTAAGAGACGAATTTTCTAAAAAGAGGTATAAGGTAAAACTAGTGACGCGTTAAGTATTCACTCAAAAATATAAAGCTTTTTAAATCAAACTATATAACATATTGTAAGTATTTTAAAGGTTTACTAGTAGGTTGGAAAAAGTATACTGTTGCAAAGTATACTGATAAACAAGATGGTAATTATCGCAGTTAAAAAAAATGTAATTTACTCATAGAAGTGACGATGCTGATAGCAGTTATGACAATAACGACGACGATGACAATGGTGATAACGGTGATGATGCTGATAATGTTGATAATTTTGTTCTCGGTATAGGAAAAAAAAAACAGACGTTATGCTTAGAGACATATTATTTTGTACCAGAAAATCTGTATTCATTTATTTATGTTTATTTCACAATATTGTCGTGCGTCTTGTCTTAAAAACGTTGTTTACTTTAACTGACGTACGACCGTCTTTACTATTCGCCGCATACTTCTTATTAATCCGAGTACAGGAATACTTGCACGGCTCATTGAAATCAATTTACCTGACTTGTTTACGGTATGTTTTAGTTTCTTTAAACGTAACAAAACCTCCGATTGCGTATTCTACGTACGTTGTTAAAGTAAACTTGTGAGCAATGTTATCATGTTACGAATTATATGTCAGATGTACTCTTCGTTTTCTATGAATACTTCTGTAGATTCCTACAATATTACTATGCATCTGAATCATAACACGTTGAGGTAGAAGTAACTGATTTCCATTACTTTCACGGAAAATATTTATATAATATTTTATATTTTATATAAAATACACTATCACCTAAATTTAAGAATATATTAAATTACTCAAGCAGGATTATTCGTTTCACGTTGAGAAATTAGACAAATTACATTTTTTTAATAATAAATTTTTAATATAGAATAAGCAAGACTAACTCTACACCTATTTGTTGAGGGGAACCGTTGTCAAATTAAAAATCCTTAGTAAGTGTAATACTAATTTACGCATCAAGTGTGGGACTTCCATCCAACTATAGCACTCCATATCAACTGAAATACCCATACAACCCTGTAGAGTAATCTAGACGTAAGTAGCCTGGACTCTTCATTATATTACTTCAGGCAGTTTCCTGAGCACCCAGCGAGCTCACATCAATGTTTTATATTACAGGTGGCCAAAGTCTGCCTTGTTTGCCCGAAGGATACCCACTGCAAAGCGTGCTACACTGTTTCAAGCGACCTCGTTCGAAGCACAATCACGTTATCAGGACGTTTCGTACCAATCTCCGCCACGAGGAATATTCTTACTATGTTCTAACACATGTAGTCTTACTTTTCGCACAAATAAATAGTTTCAAATAGAGAAAACTATATATTATTTTTGTTCAGTTCTCAAGTCCCAATGTTTGTATTACTTTGCCCACGATGTCTAAAAATAAACAGATCAATTATGGCAATAAATGATATTTTCAATGTATAAATTTATTGATTAATTTTCCATTTTCCATTAATCTCTACTTGTACTAAATTGATGGTTTTAGCAATTATAGATGACCTTTTCTGGGGATGGATTGGAATGCTACTAATGAAAGAACAATGAAGGTTGATCTTAAATTAAAAGGATACGAAACAGTTGCAAATGGAGTTTAGGTCCCTTGAAATTTTGTTACAGTCAAGTTTGTGAGTATGATGACAAATTAAGTAGACATTTAAGTATAGTTACTTAGTACAGTTTTGGGTGCTTTTAATGTGCGTAGGAGCAAGGAGATTGCAAAGAAGATAACAATGTTAATGACATTGGTGGGAAATTGATAGACATATACAGCAACAACTATTCAAAATTAGAAATGGTTTTTGAAACATAAAAGTATACATATCTTTCAGTACAACTAAAAAAAGGTAGGAAATAAATAATACCCAATGATACTGAAGACAGGAAAGATGCCCAATATCTTTAGCTGCAGACAGCTCTCCAAAGAAAATCAATAATTGATTTTTTCATTAGTGAACAACACAATATAACGTTTGCAATATAATAACATTATGGTATTTTATCCATAGGAAAGGTATTTTACTTGTGGATTACTCTTTATGGACACAAAACATATGATGCCAGTACTAGGCAGATGCGCATTATAAGATTTAATTTCCAGAGTTTAAACAATAACTCTACAATTTGTATATATAAATTAGGCTTACCTTAAAATATGTAACATAATATATTTAAGTAAATTAAACATGTTGAGAATATACTGGAAAACTCTACATTCATTCTTAAGTAAGTGTACCTGTCATTGTAGAAGTGAAAGTTTGTATTGTGCGGTGGGAGGTCGAGCTGCCTAGGCGGGGCCTCAACCCGCACACATGCGCGTTTACTGTGAGAGTCTAGAAAAGTAATGTTCTCGAAGTTTTAAATAAAAGGAAAGATCTGGAAGCTGTTTTTATATATAAATAGAGATGCACTCGACAAGTTCAGTTCAGTTTTAAATGTGCTCTTGTAATGTGTATTTCGTGTGTCCGTTTTATGTATACTTGCTACTAAACTGTTCCTTCAATAAAGCGTGTGTTTGCTCCTGTACTTAAATTATTCATTATTTTTACCCATAACTCAACAGGTTATGGGCCCAGTGGCATTTTAAAATCGGAGTGCAGTGTGTAATTGGAGAGCAAGTATAAAATATTTGTGCAAAAATGGAACCGAATATAAAAATTGGAAAACTTCGAGACAAAGCTTCGTAGTACGCACATTGATGGAAGAGGATGATGATGTGCTGGATGTTTGCGAAGGAAGATTAGCCGAGCCAGCTGCAGGTGCAGAAGATCGTGACGCGTTGTTGGAAAAGTTCAAGAAGGCGGACAAAATTGCCAGAAAGTTAATTATTACAACAGCGGAGAGGAAGCCTCTCGAACTTATAATGGATTGTTCTACTGCCAAGGAGATGTGGGACAAATTGAATACAGCATATGATATAAAATCTGATAAAAATCTGTCGATGATTCAAAAACAATTTTTTGAGTTTAACTGGACAGAGAGTGAAAGTGTTACGTATAATATTTCAAAACTAGAACAGTTGGCTAGAAAAATGAAAAATCTCAGAGGAAAAATTGAAAAGACTATGGTGATGACTCTTGTTTTAACATCTTTGCCACAAAAGTTTAATCATTTTCACAGTGCTTGGGATTCGGTATCTGACGATAAGAAGAATCTCGAAAATTTGACTAAGCGCTTGATGGCAGAAGAATTTAGATTATAAGAGCAAAAGGAAGTACACGAAGAGACGACAGCGTTGCTAGCTAATCTGAAAATCGGTCATAGGGAACAGAAGAATGACTCTTATAAATATGAGAAGAATGATTTGAAACAAGAGCAGAGTTATAATTGTGGAAGCCAAGGTCATTAGAAAGGGACTGCTTCAGGTGTTATACGTGCAAAAGAAAAGGTCATAAAAGTAACAATTGCTTCATGAATAAGAATAATGGACGAATAATCAAGAAAGAAGTAACTCGTCTTCAGGACAGAAGAAATCAACATCGAGGATAGCACTAATAGGTGACAAAGGCAGCTGTGGCAATCGGGATGATCTCTGCATTGTGGATTCGGGTGCGACGGATCATATGTCGAAGCATCGAGAATGGTTTTCAACGTTCGAAGAATATACAACACCAGTCAGTGTAAGAATGGGCAACGGTATGACAATGTCTGCATATGGTAAAGGTAATATTGACTTTGAAACTTATAAAACTAGTGAACGAGTAGAAGGTACTATCTATAATGTATTATATGTTCCTGATTCAATGTATAATCTGTTTTCTGTTAAATATGCGGGTAAAAGGGGTATAGATTATGAAATAACACATAATGCTACGAGATGTACTTTAAAGCATGGTAATGAAATTCTTGTAACTGGTTTCGAATATGAGCCTGGTAATTTGCTAAAATTAGATATTCAAACTTTAATTCCAAAAGAATGTAACGCGGTAGAACAAAAGAGTAGATCGAGCATTGCCAACGGTAATGTTTTACAATTATGGCACGAAAGACTTTGCCAACAAAATGTAAAATATGTGAAGCATTTTTTGAAAAATCTAAATATAAAATTTCCGGAAGAAAATTTCTTTTGTGAAGGTTGCGCTTATGGCAAAAATCATAGATTGCCTTTTCACAAAAAGATCGATCGTGCCACTAAAACTCGAGAAATAATTTATACTGACGTTTGTGGTCCTATGGAAGTAGAGTCTCTCGGTAGAAAGTTATATTTTGTTTCTTTTAAAGACGATTTTTCAAGTTATAGAGAAATTCATTTTATTCGAGAAAAATCTGAAGTAATAGAAAAACTAAAATCATTTTGTATCGGGGTTGAGAATCAATTTGCAACAAATATTAAAGAAATTCATTTTGATGGTGGTAAAGAATACGATAATAAAGCTGTGATCTCTTTTTTAAACAGTAAAGGTATAAAATATTCGATTAATGTTCCATATACGCCCGAACAAAATTCAATTGCAGAGCGCGATAACCGAATCATTGTAGAGGCTGCTCGATCAATGTTATATTCAAATTCAAACTTACCTCTATTCTTATGGGCAGAAGCAATGAATACTGCTGTACATGTAATTAATAGAACAGGCCCAGAAAAACAAAATAATAAAACTCCTTATGAGTTATGGAATGGAAAAACAGCTACTGTTGATAGTTTTAAAATATTTGGAACCACGTGTTATGTACATATATCAAAAGAAAAGCGTAAGAAACTTGATAAAAAATCGATGAGGGGTTATATGGTCGGATATCATGAAGATTGTAAAGGTTATCGTGTATATGTTCCGGAAGTGCGAGAGTCATTATAAGTAAAGATGTACTTTTTAAACCTGAAAGACTATTAGCTGATTCAATTATTTTGAATTCTTTGAACAATAATAATAAATAAACTGAAGAAAATGAAATTATAACTCCTAAAAATAATGAACTTTTACTTGAAAATGAATCAAATGAGTTTGAAGAAAGAGAACCTTTACAATCTTCAAATAGCGATAACAATCAAACTGGACGACAATTGCGCGATAGAACAAAATTAAAACCTACAGAATATTATGGATTTCCGATCACGTTTATTGCTGAAAAGTTACCATCTAATTATAACGAAGCAATTACAACTGAAGAAAAAGATAGTTGGCAAGCTGCAATGCAGGACGAAATGAACTCTTTGTATGAAAATAAGTCATGGGTATTAGTGGAAAAGCCAAAAGTTAAAAAGGTGATTAACAATCGTTGGGTTTTTGTGAAGAAGTCAATCCAGATGGTACAGAACGTTATAAAGCGCGGTTGGTTATTAAAGGTTATTCGCAACAGAAAGATATAGATTATAAAGAAACTTTTAGTCCGGTTGTTCGCTTTGATACAATAAGATTGATACTTAGTATTTCTGCTCGTGAAAATTTACATATCGGTAAATTTGATATAAAAACTGCTTTTTTATACGGTGACTTAAAGGAAAATATATATATGAAACAACATGAAGATTTTGATGATGGAAGCTCACGCGTATGTAAATTAATGAAAATTTTATACGGCTTAAAACAAGCACCAAGATGCTGGACTGAGCACTTCACTAATATTCTTGTAAATTTAGATTTTTGTCAAAGTATGGGTGACCCATGTTTATACATATATAACAAAAATAATAATAAGATCTTGTTAGCAATTTGTGTTGATGATGGACGTATTGCAGTTTCAAATGAAAGTTTGACTGATAAATTGTTGAATGATTTGAGCAAAAATTTTAAATTACTAGTACTAAAGAAGTTACTAATTATCTTGGAATGGAAATTTGTATGTTGAATGATGGGTCTGTTTTCATTCATCAAAGTACTTACATTAACAAAATCTTAGAAAAGTTTAATATGTCAGAAGCTAATATTGTATCCACGCCAATTGATTGTAATCATGATGAATATTTAACAAAAACTATTGTAAGTAATGTACCTTATCGTGAAGCTGTCGGCAATTTGATGTTTTTGCAAAGTGTAAGTCGTCCGGACATAAATTTTGCTGTAATTGTTGTATCTAGGGTTTTAGACAAACCAAGTGTAGCTCATTGGTCAATTGTTAAACGAATTTTACGTTACCTAAAAGGTACGATTGATTTTGGATTACTATATTGTAAGGATGGCAACTTTAAATCTTATAGTGATGCTGATTATGCTAGCGATACAGTTACACGTAAATCAACTTCTGGCATAGCTTGTATGTATGCAAATGCTGCAATTATTTGGCGAAGTAAGAAGCAACAATCTGTATCATTATCAACAACTGAGTCAGAATTTGTAAGTGCAGCATTAGCAACAACTGAAATAATGTGGTTAAAGAAGCTATTTAATGTATGCGATTGTAAGACTGATAAATATGATTTATATATAGATAATATGAGTGCATTAAAACTTATAAGTAATCCTGAATTCCATCAAAGGACAAAACATATTGATGTGAAATATAATTATGTACGTGATTGTTTTCAAAATGGAGAAATTGATGTACATTATGTTAAAAGTGATGAACAAGTCGCTGATATACTTACGAAAGCTTTGTCAAAACCAAAATTTGTATATTTAAGATCTAAACTTGGACTTAAGAGTAAAAATGATTTTTTTTTAAATTAATGTGATTGTGAGAATGTAGAGTTTTAGGAAGGGTGCTGAGAATATACTGGAAAACTCTACATTCATTCTTAAGTAAGTGTACTTGTCATTGTAGAAGTGAAAGTTTGTATTGTGCGGTGGGAGGTCGAGCTGCCTGGGCGGGGTCTCAACCCGCACACATGCGCGTTTACTGTGAGAGTCTAGAAAAGTAATGTTCACGAAGTTTTAAATAAAAGGAAAGATCTGGAAGCTGTTTTTATATATAAATAGAGATGTACTCGACAAGTTCAGTTCAGTTTTAAATGTGCTCTTGTAATGTGTATTTCGTGTGTCCGTTTTATGTATACTTGCTACTAAACTGTTCCTTCAATAAAGCGTGTGTTTGCTCCTGTACTTAAATTATTCATTATTTTTACCCATAACTCAACAGGTTATGGGCCCAGTGGCATTTTAAAATCGGAGTGCAGTGTGTAATTGGAGAGCAAGTATAAAATATTTGTGGAAAAATGGAACCGAATATAAAAATTGGAAAACTTCGAGACAAAGCTTCGTAGTACGCACATTGATGGAAGAGGATGATGATGTGCTGGATGTTTGCGAAGGAAGATTAGCCGAGCCAGCTGCAGGTGCAGAAGATCGTGACGCGTTGTTGGAAAAGTTCAAGAAGGCGGACAAAATTGCCAGAAAGTTAATTGTTACAACAGCGGAGAGGAAGCCTCTCGAACTTATAATGGATTGTTCTACTGCCAAGGAGATGTGGGACAAATTAAACATGTTGAGAATATACTGGAAAACTCTACATTCATTCTTAAGTAAGTGTACCTGTCATTGTAGAAGTGAAAGTTTGTATTGTGCGGTGGGAGGTCGAGCTGCCTAGGCGGGGCCTCAACCCGCACACATGCGCGTTTACTGTGAGAGTCTAGAAAAGTAATGTTCTCGAAGTTTTAAATAAAAGGAAAGATCTGGAAGCTGTTTTTATATATAAATAGAGATGCACTCGACAAGTTCAGTTCAGTTTTAAATGTGCTCTTGTAATGTTTATTTCGTGTGTCCGTTTTATGTATACTTGCTACTAAACTGTTCCTTCAATAAAGCGTGTGTTTGCTCCTGTACTCAAATTATTCATTATTTTTACCCATACCTCAACAAAACATGTCGTAGTCCTACAACATAATTAAATGTTTACAAGGAACCGCAAAAATCATTAGAGGAATTTCCAGAAAAAACAAGAAATAGAGAAATCGGTATTGCAATGAAGAAACAAGTGACGTGGCAATAGGGAGTAATCGTAAATAAGAAGTGTTTATCAGCTAATGATGAAACCGATCTTCCGATTACTATAATTTCATACTATATATTCTGCTGTAAGAATGTAAAGAACCCGTAACGAAAGCAAAATACGAAGTATGGGATAATAGAATTGTAATCAGTTGATCAGTAGGCTATATTGGATGCAGTAGAACCACAGCAGCATGGCGAAAATAAAAATGTGGTTTTCACAACATTAAAAACACTTGTTTTGGTTTAAAACTCCTCGATTGAGCAACATGTCTCCATAAACAGCGAAGAGTAAAGATTTTTTACTGTAGCTCACTTGACACACTGAGGATGCGTCATCGTAATATTATGTGCGACACTTTTACATAAAGAAAAACTAACACGAGATCTGCTAAAGCAAAGAGTTGTTAAGAGTGCTTTCATTATCAGTGTTCCCTTTTTTGACTCTGGCAATCAGTGTATAATTATTAACTTAGCAAAAAATGTTTAAATCTGAAATTTTGTAATTTATATTGATTAGGTCCTACATTTCCTCATATGCTGAAATTAGGTCATATGCTTTGCATACTGTATTGATTGCATAGAATTGCATGTCATGTAAATCAGGTCACTTCTAGTGTCTTTTAGGAAAATGAAAACAATGTTTTCTGTACGTGTGGATTAATAAAATGAGACAATGTGTCTTATTTAACCCACTGATACGCAATACTCGTATAACATCACTGGTGACAAATAATACTGGTGATTAATTTTTACAGCTAGTGTAGTTTAATAAAAAAAATAATAACTTTTTTCACGTATTATAAATAATGAATAGATTAATATTCTCCTTTTTTCTCTAAACGAACAGATTAATATGCATTGTAGCTGTCAATAGATTAATATATATGGACTAATATCACCAATTTGTATATGCTGGAAAAGAAATTACTGAAATGCAAATTTTATTCCCTAATTCTAGAACAAAATATAAAAGGTAATTAGAGAAACTAATAAAAAACAACTAGGGAGCTAAAATTGACCTACACGTTACATGGTTACACTACATGGTTTCTCAAGAAAGTATAACACGGAAGCTCTCTTTAATTCACCATGAATTAATAATATTTTCCGTTCACCATTGGTGTGGTTGTGTGTGTATGGTTAATTACTGATTTGTTATTTTTAATTTGTACGTTTTTCTTTGATATAAGAATTAACAATGCATTGAAAACAAATTCATAACTGTGATGCACTTTAACAGTTTGTTTAAAGATATTATGTACATAGACTTTATCAACTTAACAGAAATATTAGAGGATATACTCTTCCAACGGTCTGCTTCCGTACATTACCCCTTTGTTGTTGGATTCTGGTAGAAGTAAAGGTAAACTGAGTTGTCCTACACAGCTCCTGAGTAGGAATTCAATTTAATTATGTAAGCCTGCTTTCCGGAACACATAGAATTTGTCTTCTCTCTCTCTCACTCTCTCTCTCTCTCTCTCTCTCTCTCTCTCTCTCTCTCTCTTTTTCTCTCTTATGTCTCTTTTCAACTCTCTTTGATTGGACCAATGTAACCTGTATTCTTGTAGATTCCCTTTTGTTTAAATATATGAAGAAATGAAGTACAGAAGTAATTACAATTTAAACTTACTTTATGATTAGTTATTATGAAGTATATGCTGAGACACATAGGTTCAGTAATGTTTTAATTAATACTGATTAATAACGTAGCTTATAATGTACAGTAATTTATACTTACGCTAATAGAAAGGTGATTATTAATGTAGCTGATACTGAAGTTAGACATTTTTCACTCGGTCAGTATGTAATTTTCTAATAGACAAATTTTTTGGATGCCATTCATCCCCATTCTCACATTTATATTCAGGGCCGGCCCAAACCTTTAGGTCTGACCGGGCTCAGACACAATTTTGCCCCCCCCCAAAAAAAAAAATTGTGATGCTTATTTTCTTATCTGTACTTATTTAATAAGATTATACTTTAAAAGTTTTATCGTAACTATTTTAGGTATACTAGTGGTAGCGGTTAACCCCTACACATAAAAAACTATTCTGTAGCTCTACACGAAATTATTTAAAAAATTTAAAGTTTATACTATATAACTTTTCAAATGGTAACAATTATTTTGTTTATTCTTCCTGAAACCCATTAACTATCACTAAGGCCTGTTTTTTAAATTTAACTTAATAAACCTGTAACTTGACTCACCTATATAAGTGTTTCACAAGGACGCTCAATGCCAGTGGAAAAAACCAAATAAAAAGAATCAATTTCAAAGAGTTTCTTATAATTTTAATTCAGTCAGTGTACATTTCTTCTTATTATTGTTTCTTCTTATGTACAGATATTATCAAAACACAAATGCCTTTTCACAAGTAAAGTTTATTTTTACTAAAAATGTCACACCAAATAACATTGCATTAAAGTTGTTGGTTTTTGGCAAAACATATATTTTGGTTTTTCAAAGTTTAGTTAAATTTCTTTCTTCTTGGTTTTGCTTCAGCAAACCTTTTAACAATTTTCGTTATATCTAACTGGTTTGAAATGTCATTTTTAATAGAAATTGTTGCTAGAGATGATAGGCGGTCTTCCGCCATTGTAGAGCGTAAGTAAGTTTTAATTAATTTGAGCTTACTGAAACTGCGTTTTCCACTAGCAACCGTGACAGGAATTATTAAAAGAACCTTCAATGTAATCCATATACTAGGAAAACAGGCAATCATGTTACTTTTTTAAATAAGTTGCAATGTTTGAACATGCGTTTTTATCGCAGAGTTCTTCAGAAATACACCCAGCTCCTCAAAAAGGTGGTTGCCATCGATGTCAATTTCTCCTAATTTATCTTCATCTTGAAGAACGTTTTGAAGATTCAAACTTTTTTTTTCAAGATTTAGGATTCTAGAAGAATTTGCACGTTGTACAAAAAAACCCCAATGCTGGTTAAGAGTTTCAAATTGTGTAAAGCACTGTTCAGTGGATGTCAGCGCCTGATCTATAAACAGTGGATAAAAGACAACTGTTTAAACAACTGCTCTGGATCTGTTGGGGCTTCGTCTCGGGACTCATAATAAAATTGCCGTTTTTTCTTTCTCTGAGGCTGCTTCTAGTAAACAGGTTGAATTTCCAAGTCTTTAGCTATGTCTTTGACTGTTGCTACAGCACCTGCGTATCCAGTTTCACGATATTCTTTTAAAAATGTTTGTCACTTTCCAAGAAAATGTGTAACTATTCATAACTTACTGTTAGCGTTTTGCATGGTATTGCTGACCAAGTTTACTTGAAACAACATATCATCCCAAACAACAAGGGAGACAATGAAGTCAAAAGATGTTAAATTGTTCTCCAATGATTTGGCTTCAGATGTCACTTTTGGATCAATGAGTTCCTCTTGCATTGCCGGTAGCGCTTTAGAAACTTCAACCATTTAATACCTGGCTGCCTTTACGCTGTTAATTCTACACTCCCATCTAGGTTCAGACACTTCTTTCACAGTAAGGGTCAACTGACTTTCCTTGAGTATTTTCCATCTTTTAGTAGATGATGAAAACAGGACGTACAGACGTTGTAAAACTCCAAACAAAGAAACATTTTTATGCAACAGCATCTCAAATTACTAGGTTAAGTGAATGACATCGACAAGGATTGAAAAAAGGTTTAGGAAACATTGTCAAAATTCTTGACTGCACTCCTTTATATTTCCAGGCATGTTGGCTCCATTATCGTAACCTTGCCCCCAACAATTTTACATGTCTAACCCAGAGGTCCCTTCAATTTCTTTCAAAAGGGCCGTTGTCAAACCTTCTCCAGTAGTGTCATCAATAGGAAAAAATGACAAGAAATGCTTTTTTACGTGAACATCCGTTTCAATACATTCAACAAAACGAATTGTAAATGACTATTGTTCTTGGTGGCTGATATCGGGTGTACAGTCGGGTGTAGTAGTGAAAAGTACTTGGCTTGCTTTGCTCTTTCAATTATATCATTTTTTATTTCAGACCCAAGGAAACTAGTCAACTCATTTTGGATTGTTTTACCTAAGTAATGATCATGGACAAGATCGGCGATGATCTTGTTGCCGTTTTGTGGCTGAGCATGAATATCAAAATATACGTCAAATAATACCGCTTTGTGAAGATTTATATTGATTGTCTTATTATGTACCAAACAATGGCATTCATTGATAATAGAGTAAACAGTTTAACCTGCTTGAGAGAATATCTTCATTTATTAACAATCATTAAGGAAAGGAAAACTTGATTCATTTATTAACAATCATGAAGGAAAAAAAACTTGATTTTTTATCCATTATTTTGGCGCCCTCTAAAAATTTGCGCCCGGGCCATGGCCGGGTTGGCCCGTCCTTAAGGTCGGCCCTGCTTATATTAACACTGAAACAATCATGATGGGGATGTGGAAATATAAAAAAACAGTGTTCGACTTTACACATAAATATTGTTAAAAAACCGGTTGTACATTAAACCAAGGTCACTCTTTTAATCTTTACATTACACGTCTTGATGTTACGTTAATTAGTTTTCATATTTATAGAACATGAAACAAAATTGGATTTTTAATTTGAAAAACTTTAAATTCTTTAACATTTAGAAACATTTTCTACAAAAACCACGAGGAATTAGAATGAGGAGCATAAGGAGCAAAAATAAGACTAAGGAGCATAATCAGTCAATTCCAATGGTTTATGAAATACTTTAAAGTTAATTCCGGATTCACAAACACTTTCAATTACTTTGTACGGACTCATTATTACACGAATGCTCTTCATATATTTTTGCAGTAAGTTGATTGTCTTTTTTGTTTGTTATGTACCATTGCTTTTGTTTGAATGCTTCCTTTATTTAATGAAACCGATTACTGAAAAGCAACGAGATAACCGTAGGTGATCTACACACTCTACACTGTGCACTTCCCTCGGCTCTTCATATCTCCGACACCTCATTTTACAACGTTCACATCCTCATCCTTACGCTGCCGCTCTTCACTTCAACCATTCCCTAAAATATCATTGTCTGGACACAATGACGTCTCTACATGTATGTTAACTAATTTGTCTTCCTTCATATTAATGTTAAAATTATTTTAGGCCTACGAAAATTATCCTCAACACTTTTTCGGTAGTCGATCTCTCCGACCATCTGATTTTAGCATCCTTGTCAGCAATAACGTTTCAGTACCTTCCAAATACATCCAAATGCATTACTTCGCTCTTCCTCAAGTTATTGAAATTGGATATTTTCTAACAGTATTATACTACGTTCAAGTCGCAATATTCAGCTATACTTGTTCTCAGACAAAAGCGGTATCCATTTAACAAGCCTTAAAATGTAAAATTATTTAATGTTGCTTTTCTATTTGCAAGTATACAGAAAAGAAGACTCGAACCTAACCTAACCTAACCTAACCTAACATAACCTAACCTGACCTAACCTTAACAAAACTAAACGAAACATTTATATCACTTGCTTATATTTGGGTTTGTACGTTTCAAACAAACACAGTTGGTCATGTACTGCATACCAACACGACAAGTCAAACTTAATACGCCTACTTGACTTACGTATAGAATATTTTTATTTGGGTTATTCTAAAATGTTGGTGTTTGTAAACAGTAAACACTACATTAATGCTGCCTTCTGAAAAGTGTTACATTGAAACCAAATGTTTCTCTTACGCAGATAATACATCCTGCGTTTGTTAAAAATAATTTATTAAAAATCCTTTATGGATGTTACTTTAAGTTCAACTTTACTCTATAACTTTCTCTTATCCACAAAAAATGATTATTTTATTAGAAAAAACAGAACGCAGGTAAACAATTTTGTATTATCAGAACTGGACTATTATCATTATTCCAATTTATAACCCAACGTTTGGACCACTACAAATATTTGTGGTCGTCTTCAGGTGCACGTGTGAATTAAGCTAATACCTTAAATACAAACTTAGGCTTACCTGAAATTTTGTAACAAACAAGTTACTTGTCCCTTAAGACCGCTGGACAGAACCGTGAATCACAACACTGACACAAGTTTACACAACGAACAACGGCACTGCTAAAGCAAGGTCCTGTTGAAATACCGTAATTAGCACCTCATCGAAACACGCCCACCAATACATAAATTTCCTTGAAAAGTCCTTAACCAAAGTTAAGTACATCTTTACTCTCTGGCTGGTAGGCCAATACTAGGTATTTGTGGAGGTAGAAATTCATGTAACAATTACAGATTTTTGTACTGGTCAAAATGTGGAATTTAAGTAGCGTTGTTTTTATATTGTTGTTTAGTCGTGTTTAACTTTGTGAGTATACGATGGTTTTTACCAACATTTGTTCTTTTGACCGTTCACGCTTTTAAGTTAAAACAAAAGTTAATATTTAATGCGTTTATTTAATTTAAAGTTACACCTAATGACAATGTAAGGTGTTGCTGGTGGTCAAAAAGCCGTGTAACACATTTTAACGGAGTAATAGTCCGATTTAACTTTCCTGCAACTGTTCACATCCCATCAGAACATAGGTTTAAAGTCCAAGTAACTTTTTAAATTTATTCGAACAATTCAGTTAGTTAGCTAAGATAACTCTAACTTTTATAGCTTAATTTAACTTGAAATTTATTTTTAAGATTTGTTTTCTGTTTTGATAACCTCCGGACAAAATAAATTCTTGAATAATACGTTCTTTAGGTGCTGGAAATGTAAGCCGTAAACTATATGTACCCTCTGACAAAGACTATCCTTTGTCTGTTAATAGTTTACTTACTCTCTATAAATAACCCTACATCATACTCAAGTTTAGCATAGAATGTTTTGAAGAAGAACCTTGATTTACATTAAAATTCAATTACATTGACCATACACCTCTTTGTGTAAGGAAATATTTATTCAGGCGCCCCTATTCTCTTGTTTGTTAACCAGAGTTCACTTTGTATACGAAATAAACACAACTCCTAAATTCAAAAGGTTCTCCGTGTTCGTATTTGGCTTTGTTCCTAATACAAACTCAAAAACAAACACAGCTGTTTCTAAATTAAACATTTACATAACTGTTAAAATTTAATATGTATGTTTGACTCAGTTACGGGAAATCTGTATTTGCTTTATTCAAGCGTGCTGGTTGTTTGCATACTGTAATATGCTATTAATGTGTACGGTTTGTAAACACGAATCAGTGCTGCCATAAAATTAAATTTCTCTCTTTCATATAGAACACATCCCCCGTTGTCTACAAATAAGTTAGTTGATCTTATAACACTGAACAGTACTACTGTACACCTGAATTTTGACGGTTGTGTACATACGATATTCGTGTCTTGTTACTGATTAACTTTGTCAGTCAAATACCTAACACACTTTTCTAATTATCTAATGTAACAAATTATATTCACATTGTATGTTTAACACAGTGTTAAGTTTTATCCCTGTAAATGTTAAGTTTACTTTCGTAAATGTGATATGTTTTTGTATTTTTTTGTAAAAAAATTAAATTACAAAATGAGTAACTCAAATCTAATGGTCTTCATTATATGGCGCTGTAGAATCAAACTCTAAGTAGGCCTACTAATAGAATTAGTAAACGAATAACTCAAAGGAAAAACAAGTAAACGTACAAGAGTATATTACAACTAGAAATTATCTTCACCATATGAAAAAAATTAAAAATACAATATGTAGTCTACATACCGCGTAGGAGCGCTCCTGAAAATGGTTTGAAATTTGTCTTATTCAGAAAATAAAAAAAATAGGCCTATATATCTTATAAATACCATTAAAAGAGAACCAGCTGACTGGGAAAAATTCGTTTATATGAACCAATGGCTTACTCTGTGCGATATGTAAAAATTAAGTTTGAACATATGAATAAAAAAAAATCTTATAACCTAATAGTCCACATCTTTATGTGTAAGAATTATATTTATTTGTTTCAAACTATTTATTCTTAAAGATTTTGAAAAAATTTTGTAAGGACAGTAAAGGGTACACAAAAAGTGGCGTGATGTTCCAGTAGGTATGATGCCTAACATCCAACCTAGGATGTGCTAGGTTTCAATCCTGGCTAAACAATAAAATAAAGATGAATTGCATTAGCCCCAATGTACGTTTACGATCGGCTCGGTCAGTTGCGACTGAACAAAGCTTTTACCTATTCTTACGCGGTCAATTGCGCCCCGCACTTTCACTTACTGACCGAATCTGTTATTTAGAAAGGACCGTTGTCAGTTGCGACCCACGCAATTGACCGCGTAAGAAAAAGTAAAAACGTTGTTTAGTCGCAACTGACCGAGACCGCAGCACATTCCACGTTATGATTTTATATATAATTCTAAATGAGGATTCTACTCATACTCAAACTACTCAATGTATTATTTTATTTTATCTTAAGAATTATTTTAAGGAACAAACTGAGCGATTGTGAGGAAGTGTGCTGACCATTTTTTATTGTGGCAGGTGTAGCGAGTTATCAAACAGGGAAGCTCAGAATTGTTTACCCGTCAGTGTTCGCGAACGAATTCCGATTTGGTTCACAAAAATCAATGTCAAATTGTCCCCTGATAAGTTTCGAGAAACGTGCAGAGTCCAGTTCTGATTGGCTGAATTGTGGGCGTTAACTCATAGAGACTTTGCGTCACGCAGGGTATAAAACTGACGAGAGCACTAGGAAGTACACACACTCTTTTTTCACTTGTTCACTTTTTGGCGTCCTTGCGCACTGTCCGTGCATCTTCTGTCTACGATGGAGCCACATCAAAAGCGTAATTACAACTTTGTTTTTGTTTTACTTACTTTTACAACTATCCTCGAGATTTCCTCACAAAAAAAGACGACGTCAGACGAGGTCGTGACTTCAAAGTTGAAGGGCATACGACGTATAGGCTAATGTGCCTTTCTTGATGAGGGAACCTGCTAACCGCTCTGCCGGTGACACTGCATTAGGACTCAACGATATTCCTTAGAGCGTTATACGTCCACTGCCATATGTAGCTATGGCTAAACTACGCTATGACCAGCGTTATAACGCCGTCTGGACGAAAGAGGCATACACAAGATTTTGGAAAGAAGCAATCGTCATCCCGATTCTAAAAGCTATAGGCCTAAGAACCGCAATAAAGCTGAGAACTATTGTTTAATATTCTTGACGTGCTAGTAGAAACGATTATTAAAAAAGAGGAAGTGGATGGTTAAAAACCTCTCACTTCGTGTCTTTAAAAATACGATCTACAGGCTGTACACGATCTACTGGTATCACTGCGTATATAAGTGTGTGTGTGTACGGAGAACGCAGTTCTAAACAGTTTCATCGATGCCAAACGCATATTAATCGACTTGGATAAAACATGGATACAGATCACCATGAAACAACTCCAGGTGTTCGTGGGCAAGCTGACCAAATTTATGTGCAGCTTTCTCAGGGACAGAACTGTTAGTGGTCGGGAAGGACAAAGACTATATAGGCCCTGCAGAAGATGAGAAATTGATGTACCGATAGGATAATCGTGGACCTGTACGCTTTTGACTGTAGCAATCTACGTTTTTTTTGAGGGTGTAGAAACAACATTTAGAAAGTACTGTAGTTTTATTTTTACGATCTTACAGTGTTCTACTCGGCAAAAGCAAAGGTAATGATCGAGCAGAAAATGGAAAGCGCTATATATAATTTGGTTAAAAATGCTAAAATTATAAGCTTTTCTTTTTTCCCAAACAGGAAAGTCCTGATGTCCACCTCTGTCAAAAGCAAAGAAGATACTTCAACTGAATAGTAAATATAAACTAGGTTCGGCTTCAATAGAAAACAGAAATTACAATTTATAGGACCAAAATTCCACAGACACTTAACACATAAGTCACATGTGGATGATCTGGCTGCGGGGTGCAAGTCATCGTTAAATGCTATCAAGTTATCAAGTGGATCTCCCATATAAATTGGAGAATTGATAAAAAGGTTTTATTGCGCCCATAACGCTGTGTTCTTTTTATACAAATTGGACTATACTCTGCGGTATACTCTTCAGGCAGGAGGTCACGTTTCATAAAGGTAGATTACGAAGAAAATGCGGGTGTGCGCTATACCACAGAGGCATTGCACTCTAGCTAAGAACAAACCTTATATTTTGAAAGTGCGATGACGTCATTACTATTGCTGAGGTATGAAGTTACATTTTTAACACTACCGACCCACCCATATAAACTACGTGTTGATTGAAAACAAGAGAGTAGCTGGAACACAACCGGCTTTGTTATTTTACTTGACCACCCGACATTCCTAAACTGAAAAAGCCACGCGTTAAAACATCCTGGCGTCAATGTTTCAAGCTTATGTTCTATATGAGTTGCCGCCCAGACTGTTTCGCAAACAAAATTGCCGGCTCTGTGTTGCTAGCACAAATAGCTAGTTGCGTAACCCAACTGAATTGAAAATAATTTTCAAATCAGTCCTTGAAAAATACGCCGAAGAACATACCAATGTGTATAATATGTAAGTGGAGTTGGTAGTGCGTTTGTAGTCGAGAGTGCCTCCAAGTCTTGGACTACTGCCTATGCCGGCAAGTGTATTCACTGTATGCAGTGTGGCAAGCTCTTCGATACTGTGAACAGCGAGGAGAGAGAGTATTTTTATCTCTAAGGATTCACGTGTCTTCTAACTGTCTTAAAAAATCCCGTCACCGTGGATCGATTATTGCAACACAAAATGGCACTTGACCATGCGCTAGTCATCTAGGGTTCTTTTTTAGTTTCTTCTTTAGTGTCCGGAGCTTGTACATATTCAAAGTAATGAAAACGTCTGCCACTAACGTTATTATTAATGTGTGGCAGGCGATGTGGAATTTACTGCACAGGAATCTTTTGTAGTGAAGCAAAGCGGCTGTAAATGGTAAATTTCAATCGCAGTCGCGTAGACAAATTTGGTGGCCGTATATTAACAGACTACCAGTTGGGGAAATGTCGTTTACGTCTTCTTAACTCCTACTAGAACAAGAATTACCCGTGTACTCTTTTGGCGGAGCGCTAACGGTGAAACACATAGATGAAGACTGTACTGCTCGTGCTGAACTCATGCTAAGATACGGAAAGAGAACTTTTGAAATTACCAGTTACCGATAGACAGAACCATGCCTCTCCAGCAAAATCAAGTTTAGTGTATTGGTTCTGACAAGTGTAGTTTTGGTCTAAGTGTGTACAAATTTTTATTTTCACTTTTCAAATTTGTATTTAGAGGAGAAACTACCATAGTGACGAGAAAAATATTTTGTGAACGTCGTATCATCATTGTATTATTTATTATTCAATATTAAAATATAACAAGTAAAATGCTACAGATTTTTGAAAACACAACACACACTTTGTGGAACTAACCTTACGAACGGCAGTTATAGTTATATGGGTTTCTCTTTTATAGGAGGTAATACACAATAAACTATATTTTTATATATCATTTCTAGTTTAACATAACATTGCTGTAATAACCTTTACAGCATACATAAAAAATGCATCATATTTATCGTTTGATATTTATATTCATTCGTATCTACTGCATTTTTGCGGGATAGCTCGGCTATAAATTCTCATTCTTCAATATTGGCTTCAGACATCTTAAAATGGTAATTACTAATAGCAAACAAAACATACTACGGTAGTGTATTTCATGATTTTTTCCGGGATTTGATAAACCATAGCATAAAACCATTTATTCGAACTATGAGAAGCACCTACAGCATTTAGGGTCTTAAATCGTACGTCACTGGTAGTTGTTTTTTGTCGAACTGCATGATATGAAAGCAAAATTAAAATCAATAATATCGGCTGTCACATAGAAGAGTACATTAGGTTCAATTGTTATAGCGGGTATGTAGAGCTTATAACAATTAGTGGATAGGATATAACAAATTGACGGAGAGGACTTCAATCAACAGTGTTTAACAATTACTGATATCTCAAAAATACTTGTAACAAGCTAGTGAGTGACATTACCAACCAAAACCAGGAAATTATTATTAAGTACATGGGTACAGTAAGCAATATATGATATAGATTAAGAAAGAATTCTCAAAATGTACTCCGTACAGGGTACCGAAATTAATATTACATACGATGTAGGCTACTTGTTGCCCAGCTGAGTGAACGGATTGTATAATAAAAATACAACATTAAAAATTATATTTCTACGCTGAGGAATTTCCGTAGGGGATTCTTTCACTACTTAAATAAGAATAAAAGGACAGTAATATTAGCTTTACGGACAGTTAATTGACCTATCTTAGTATGGAAACACGTAATTTTGACAGCGGCCGGCTAGTTATAATACCGTTAATTATACCAGCGATTACAGCAAGAAGATTGTACGAACTAGTTTGTGCGTAACAAGTGTGAAATAAGTAAATATGCTAGTTTTAATTAGTATTCGTGTTCCAAATTTTACTGTCTTTTCAATTAAATTTATAACCATTTCTGCCCATGTGTAGTAAGACTTGGTGTAGTGTGTAGTGAGTAAGTTTTATAGGACCAGTGTACATATTTTATTGGAGTGTTAACAAACATTCTTAGTATTGATTTCCTTTGAGCCATTAATGTATATCACCGTATTAATTAATTAATCGTGCAAACCAAGTAACAATATTTATTTTAATATTTGTATACGCCGTTGAATTGGTAAATATGCCACAACCTCACTAAAATAAATTTTACTAAAATAACAATTTATAAAGTACATAACACATATTATTTTGTCTTTACTGCAAGTTGTTTCAACAGTGGATACTCTACGATGAAAAAAAAATTAGAACTATTGGTTATTAAAAGAATTGTTTATCGTGCGGGAATCCTGAGTGGAAAGTTTTATTTCGCAGTAACGGTGCTCAGCAGTAAACATTAATAACGTATATGCAGTATGAAAATATCCAGTACATTTGAATTAAACAAATACAAATACCCTGTAACTAAGTCAAACACATATAGCAGTTATAAACAGCCGTGTACACATTCAGCATATCAACAGCTGTGTTGCTTGCAAAGTCATATTAGTAGCAAATCTAAATATAAATACAGGATGTATACAGATTGTCAGCTTACGTTCTGCTTTTGGAGTGCTTATTTAAATTAAAATAAAATATTAAAGCTGGATAACAAAATAAAAATGGGGCCGACGTACTAAAAAACAAATTGCGTGTTGAGAATGTATTTATTTTGTAGAGATGTTTGATTAAAACAGTAGACCCGTCACAAAGTTATATCTAATGCGACAAGGCACAAAAATGTACAAATTAAAATAATACATGTTTTTCATAACTGGTTGTGTTTTCTAAAACGAATTATTAGGGTGCCATCTTCAGTAAAACAATTTAAAAACTCCAGAGTACAAAGTACAGGAGTATCAGTCTGTCTCTCTACTTAAAACTACATGTACGTAGCCTGGTATCTTACTCTGCAGAATCCAAAGTTGTTTAAATGAGACGGGCTTGTGTTTTGACGGAGTACTGTCGACTGAAAGAAGAAAATATGACACGCACTCACACTCAGAGTAAACAATATATAAGCAGTGTTTATACAAACGTTTTAGAAACTACGTATTCATTGTTGGTTTTCTTGAATGAACACGCAGACCTTTAGTTATTGAGAATACAGAAATTTACTGTGGTAAACGTCTAGGCTACGCAGACTCCTAAACCCTAAACCTAGAAGCTAGAACTAGCTTATTGTAACGTGTACATTTGGTGGGTGCACGCACGGGAGCCTGTGTTTGTGTGAGTGTGTCTTAGTTTGTACATGTGTGACAGATTTTTTTTAAAAAGCTAAGGCCGACACTCGGCGTCAATAGACTGAGGCTTTTAGAGCTGTTTGAGACTTGTGGAGAAATGGCGAGTATCGAGTTATTTTGTGAACTAACCCTCCTCATCCACTGGAGAAATATAAAAGAAAACATACACTAGAACAGGCTTACCATTGAAAAGGCGAAGATTCCAAGAAGACAAAAGAATGTGACAATGTGTGTGTTTCTCATTAAGAATGCCTTGTAGTAATGTCAACGGGCCTGAAATATTTTTGTTTAGTATATTGTTATATATGAAAATAAATAATATATATCATCACTTACACAAAATATAATACTATATTACTTAAAAGGAAATAATATATATACGGAAAGTAAAGGTGGGCGCAAATCCATATTGCAAATAGTAAGATATGTCAGCATAACTTTAGTGCGTGGTAAGTGAAAAACTAAAATTTTAAAAATAGCATCTTCTCTCGTTTATGTAGGCTACATTTGGTTCTTTGCTTTTCATTGCAATTTGAGTATTTTTACCTGTTACTGATCAAATACGACAATTATTACTCGTATTATATCAAATATTATTAACCTGTTTTATTTTTAGTATTTAATATTTGCTAAATCGTTTAATTTCATTATTAATATATTATATTAGTCATGTTTTTAATATAAGTACATTATATTTATATCGGTTTTAGTAAAGATTATAACAGTAGAAAAAGTTGGTTTTGATAATGAAAAAATTAAAAAACGTGTTTTCAAGTGTGCAACTTTTACTTCTTTAAAATACAACTGAAGTATATATTGAACCAAAGAAAAATAGTCAAATGTCAGTAAAAAAAATGTTGTCAAAGGGCAAATTAAAATAAAAATGAAATTGTTTCAAAAAGGCATGAACATTTTAAAATACAAATACATTTTTAAGAGTAGCTTTTATCTACGGCTATGAACATGGAAAATATAAATATGAAATAGAACGTTTTGACACCCATACAGGAAGAGATATTGTGATCTACCGGCTAATGATCCTAAATGTCAAGAAAGTAGTTGTAAGTAAAAAGTACTATTAATTTGTAAGAAGCTAAAAACAACTCATGTTTAATCGTATTTTACCTCCACCAAATGTTCGACCAAAAATAGCAAAAATAGAAGCCTGGAAATGCAATGGAAATTAATTAAGAACCAATTATATTCAAGAGGCAATATTAGAAAAGGGCCTGGACGTTGGCGTCTACGTACTTATGACGAAGAAAGAACTAGAAGAATACCTTTGGCTTCAGCGGACACAAGGAAAGTGAACTCAGGAAATCTCTAATGAAAGAAAAACGGACTTGTTCTGCTAATGTTATTTTCCCTAAAACGTTTTGAATTATGCGCATGTTTATTAATGGAATCAGCACAGTGATATTTAATGTTATATAATACCCCAGTGACAGCAGTAACCACCAATCGTTTATAAACCGCAGCGTGTGTAATTTATAATTGATCTAAAATTGTAATTAGAGACAATAAAACTACTACAAAACACTGGCAATTAACAGATCTAATAAATATTACAGTTAAATCAGATGATTAAAATTATTTACAAAATTACTAAATATTTAAAAAAAAAATCCCTTTAAAATTCATGTCGCATAAGTACAAAATTATGAAAATACATGTACTTTCTCTGGCAGTATTCTACAGTTATTTCTTATCTCTAGAAAGAGTAATGAGATATGATTTTTACTGGAGATTAATTGAATTATTAAAATGTTCTAGTAATACATTTAAGAAAAGAAATAATTGTGCGTTCTACACATTTTGGCAACGATAAAATACAATCAACTTATTGACAATTTCTGTAGCTTGGTATCAAAAGAAGAAACATATATTTCTGGTTGAATAATTTAATATATTGTTAAACTTAAGTAATAATGTATTTCATATAATTATCTAGCATGCACAAACATATCGTAACTAAGGCAGATACATTAATTTTAATGAGCCGTGCAAATATTCGTCTACCGGAATAATGAGATGAATATGGTGAAATAGAAAACACGATTTTAAGTCAGGGAAAGGAAATATAAAGTATTTTACGACAAGTCACACGACAATATTGTGTAAAGTAAACTTTAATAAATGAATACAAATTTTTCTGGCAAAAATTATGTGCCTGTAAGTGTAACAGCTGGTTTTTATATTTTCTAAATCGAAAACGAAAGTATTTACTTGAATGTCGTAACCGAAATCAAAGCATAACAAAGTACTGACTAACAATAACCTATTTTCTGTAAGCAAAAGGTTTGTAACAAAGTTAAACAATAATGTTATTATTATCTTTAACAATCTGCGGGTATTTTTGTTTACTTTCAAGTTGTTGGGGTTCTTATCTCTAAATAACATTCGATAGATATCCTCTTCCAGCTTCTTTTTTATTCTTCTGCTTTATCGTGTAGTTTTGTTGTCTGATGAACGTTTTCTGCGTTGTGCAGCTGTTTTTTTTATTTTCAAACAAACATTGTCTATCTCTAATCACAATGACATTAATCATGTTTTTTTAATATGTTCTCAATTTGACAAATGTAACTAACGACATTATTTAATATTAATTCGAAAACCATTGGTTTTCAACACTGACTACCAATTAGAAGTAAACTCAGCATACTCGCTTTGTTAATGAACTGCAATTGTAATTAGTGTAGACAAAGCGAAGTACCAAACAAGTACCAGTATCTAGTGGGACGTTAGGCTTAACAAATACCAGAACAATCAATGCGATTTAATAATTTACAAAACAATTTAGCAACGTGTTTATTTCGCTTTCGTTTATGCACTGCGTAAATATTAAAGTTATTTCTGGCCTTGTTTGTTAACTAGAATAATGTTGAGGATTTCGCAGTTATTAAATATCCTGATGGATAATAAATTGTATATAGCTACACAATGTCATTACATTATTGTCATTAGAAATGATACATTGCTCTCGATACTGTTATTTTTTATGAACCTGGTACATAAACATCAACATTATCAATACTACCACCATTATCATCATTGAGGAGGTCAGTTATTATTTAGTGATAATCTCACACTTGAGGGGAAAGATGGGTTTCTCTCCAGTACCAAAATACGTTTTCCTTCTCTTATATGCTTATTATTATTATTATTATTTTTATTATATTTTAATATTATTAATTTTTTTATTATTAGGCCTACTATTATCATTATTTGCAGGTACCGTAGTGTTAGCAGCCGCAGCAGCAGCAGCAGCAGCAGCAGCAGCAGTAGTAGTAGTAGTAGTAGTAGTAGTAGTAGTAGTAGTAGTAGTAGTAGTAGTAGTAGTAGCAGTAGTAGTAGCAGCAGCAGCAGTAGTAGTAGTAGTAGTAGTAGTAGCAGTAGTAGTGGTTTACTGAGGCAACATCTCATACGCCGTACCTACAACATTCGCTCCTATACTTCTTAAGAAGCGAATGACGTAATTATCACGAAAACTGTCAGAGCAGATAATAGATGTTGACGGGTACGTAAAGAGCTCTATACTACTGAATGTGACCAATGTTTGTCATTTGTGCTAACAGTAATACAATTATTTAACTTGTTAACTTTTATCATTGGTTGTAAATACTACGTACTGGAAAACTTTGAAACTGGGAGAACTATTGTAAACTGTGTTTTATTTGTTTATGGAAGTGTTAACATTCAAGGTAAGTAATGGTATCTTCGGTGATCACTAATTTACTCCACTGTTTAACAACCACGTCAATGGGCGTCTAGTCGCCCAGTGGTCGAAATTCGACCGTATTTTTTAAGTTTGAACGTTATTGAGGTTCTTTTGTCAAAGAGTATACCTCTATAATCATTGCATATAATTTTTTTGAATTTTGTTCTATTACGTCAGCTGCGAGCGTGTACAAATACGTCATTAGCGTGTGTTGTTTGCCTTAATTCCCTGCAATACCTATGAAATTTAAAATTTAATGTTAGTAACAGTTGAAAAAAAACACAATTACAGCTTGTATTCGTATTTATTTTTTGATATAAATCATTGTCAGTTTTAATTTTTTCATGTTATTATTGAATCAAATAAACGCTAATAAAAATGAGACTTGACATTCATAGAAGTATAAGATACATTCCTTTCAATTACAGTGGATTACATTTCATTTTTGGTAAGGTACAAAATTCGAAAACAGTTTGAAGATTATCTGCTACAAAGCTTACATAATTTTTTTATTTTTTTTCTATGCATTAATTTTCGAGTTATTTGAAAAATATGAAAGATAGGAAAAATGAGGTTTAGTTTGGCTAAGCCATATTTGAAAAGCAATAACGCGTTTTTTGACATTTCCTTGGTTTTTTTATTGCCATACTGACCAGGTTTCGCCAAGGCTACACAGTTATTTTGCCTATCTTTTTCGAATTATATAATATTAAATAAAAAATTAATACAAAATAAAAAATGAAATAAAAATACGTGCCTCGTATTTTTTCATATATTATTCATTAAATAAAAAAAACCGGGGGGTTAAAAAAATAAATGTTGTCCATTGAACTTAAAATAGTTCGAAAGTGAATTTAATGATTCAGAACTTCTGTGTAAACGATGTTATTTGTAAAAACTCTTTCATCATTTGCTAAATGCCCTTGGCCATTATATTCGGAAATATATAATCTCAAACCATCGAATGATCGAACTCTACTTGCTGCTACGTACAATTGACCATGTGTAAAAACTGGCTGCCTCAATAAAATTCCAATTTTTTCGAATGTTTGTCCTTGAGACTTATTTATTGTCATCGCAAATGCAGGTATAATTGGAAATTGAGTTCTTTGAAAGTTAAATGGTAAAACAGTACCGGAATATGTTAAATTTATACGTGGAATCAAAATTCTCTTATTGCGTGCGGTTCCAGTTAAAACTTCGCAATCAATAGCATTACGATGCATACACTTGATGCGCATTCTTGTTCCATTGACTAATGCTTCCTTTGTATTTAAGTTTCTGATCAGTAAAACGACGCAATTAACTTTCAATAGTAACTTATGTGGTGGCAAACCACTAATAGTCAAATAATACAAAAACTCTACTGGATAGTTATTGATTTCATTGTCATCATCACAAATTATTTTATCGTAGCTGTGATATGTTTTCTGTTCACCTGGTATTCGATTAAGTATATCAGTATTAATAAAAGTACAATCATCATTTTTAGGTGCTAAAATAACTGACTTCAATATGTTATCTGAGAGTATGTTTTCGGAAATATTTCCATACACCTCATTAATAATATTATTTTCATCTCCTATTAATTGCTGAGGTATTTCAATAATATTTTCACCAAACTGAGTGAATTGTGGGGCTTTATCATTACCAATTTTTTTCAAGAATTCGACAAATTCTATTTCACTTGATAAGGCTCTCATATTTTGAGTAAACGTTACTTTATGAAAATAAACAAATTTATGCCAACTCGTGACACAATTTTCAATTAAAGTTGCACGTGATCCATGTGGGACAACTGGTAAGATTTGCCGAAAATCACCGCACAGAAGTATCGTTTTCACTCCAAATGGTTTATGTTTATCATTTTCATCGCACAGATCCTGCAATAATCTATCTATGATTTTCAACACTTGCAGTGGCCACATAGAAATTTCATCAATAATTATCAATGATGATGAATTTATGTAACGTCCATAGCTACTATTTGCGGTAATATTCGCTACAGAATTTTCCAAAATGGGTATAGGCAATTTAAACACATTGTGTAAAGTTCTACCTCCAAGTAATAGAGTTGAAGCTATGCCACTGGACGCTGTTGCAATGCAACTAAGATTAAGCGAATTTAATTTGTGAATGATTGCTGTTTGTGTGAATGTTTTTCCACAACCTGCATGAGCGGTTAAACAAAAAACATTAGATCCAGTATCATGATGCAAAACTTCACGAATCACACGATCAATTAGATTACGCTGTTCAATATTTGCAGTTTCATAATGCTCACAAAACAGAAACTCTTGTTCTATTGGATCAATATCATTTGCTTCGTCTGTTCTCTGCGAATCCGTGGGAACTGGTAAACCAAGTTCTTGACATGACAAATTATGAACATTCAAAATATCTTCAATTTCTAATAGAGCTGTATTAAAGGATACTTCTTCGTTGTAATCTCTCAAAAATTCTTCACTAAGATATACTTTAAATTCATTCCATAACGCCAATGCACTGGCTGGCACATTTAATGCACAAATGTAACCAAATAAATTTCGCATTTGTTTTGGTGAATGTAATTCTTTTGCTTCATTTAAACATTCGCGCCATTCATTATCATTTGAAGCAATGCCGCGAGCATGGCACGCTTCAAAAAAAGAAGTGTGTATAATTCCATTGTATGTTCTAACATCCTCAAATGATTTTGGACCACAGACATATAATAAAAGCAATCGTAAATGGAAAAGTTCGATGTATTTTGGTGATACTACATATATGCCTGTAATGATTTTATCACCTCCACGCCTTCTCTTCTTCCATTTTTTTCGGGAATCTTCCCACACATAATGCAAAGGAATTTCAATATACTTATATTCATGCGCTGATAGATCTGATCGATTCAATTCAAAAAATGCTAATAATTTTGTTTGTCTTGCATTTTCAATTGCTTGACGTTCTTGCCCTTCTCGAAAGTAAACATTCTGTCTACGTGGTAAATGAATGTCAAGTCTAACGATGACATGTGATTGAAAATGCATTGGTAATTCATAGATGCACCATACAGCTTCAGTTGATCCGACACAACGGCCATTTAAAAAATTTTTAACTTCATCAATTTGTATTTCTTGACCTGATTAATTTCTCTCTGAACCTAATTCAACAAATGCACTGTCATAGCCTTTATACACGTATTTATAAATGTATTTAACACTTTTAACTGTAGTGCATACTTCAACATTTATATGGCAATTAAATTTGGCAAGTAAATACGGATTTTATGGTACAACATAACGATTGTCGAGGCAACTACCGCGAACTTCAGCATAATACCATTTTCACGCCTTCTGTATAATGGATATACATTTAATGATTCACATGTAAATTCATTAAATCGTTTTGGATAATCTTTTGTGCATTTTCCATCTTTCATACATACAGAATTGGATTAAGTACACCGCATGGACCATGCATCATGTGTTTTACAACATATTCATGTAATGTAGGATGTGTTTGAATGTTAGGAATCTCCGCAGATACAACTTTATCAATATCGGTAGCGTTAACAATTTTATCTTGCTCATTTAAAGAGAGTAAAATGTGAGCATGAGGAAATCCTCTCTTTTGAAACTCAATTGTATAAATGAGTACTTCAACTTTACCGAAGTTTTTTTTAGTGTAAGGCCCTCAATTAATGCTTTCAGTTTGGACTTGAATACACGCACAACAATATCAGGTCGAAAATTAGCTGACTCTCCTACACCAATATTGCTAACTATTTCAGGCTAACTTGGATTGCAAGTCATTGTAATAAACAAAGAAGGCTTTCCGAAATGTTGTACAATTGACATTGCATCTAAATAATTCTGATACATATTTCTTGGAGATCCATTGAATGAAGATGGTAAAATTACTCTACGGCCAACATTATTGGTATTGGGGTTCAATTCTAAATAATCTGTTAAATTGTTGTAAACGTCAGACCTAAGACTTCTTTGATTTTGTCGAATGAAATGTAACCTTGTGCCCTCTATTCTCACATACATATCAACTATCCACTGCAGAAATAATTTTTGTGAATGGTGCAACATGCTAAAATCTTCTCTAATTGCAAGTCGATAGGCTGCATACTGAAGCATGGTTAATTTATTTCTGGGCGCTCTTGAATTAGATGTAGTTGGTACATTATGAGAAATATTGATATGCCACCCAGTATCACCATTTGGAAAACGTAATGGGTGCCCTAGAGGGTCCAATGATGTATCCAAAACAGAGATATTTTTAATGGTACCATTAACTTTTGAAAACGAAGCCATATTTCGTTCAAAGGGTGGCTCACCATCAACTGTACTAAATATTACTGCTACATCAGTTTGAACTGCATGATTATAACGGCGTAGATCTAAATCACGATTTACTTTAATGAGCATACAAATTTCTTTATTTTGATTTTCATCTCTCTGACAATGATCTTTCATTGTAATGAATGACCGAACGAAAGGATTAATGCATTCCAATTCAAGAGAGATTTCGCGCATTATATTGTTATTGCATGTTTGATTATAGTGTTCACGTAATCTATAATTGACAGCAGTGTCAACATCATAAAAATATAATTGCGCATAACACGGTGAGCGACCATATCCAGCAGTCATTGGACCTGATCTGTGATAAAAAACATCATGTACTTATAATGATACCCTCCACGCGTAACTGTATCCGAAATTTTAGCTTCTGAGCTAACTATAGCAAATGATGAATTGTATTTACGAATGTTTCCAAAATAATTTTTTGACTTTCTTTTTATTGAAGGTTCATTTGAAGTAAGTCCATCATACAATGATTTAAAGTATTCATTTTGCCTTAAGGCCGGTAATATTGCTTTACCCTTATGACAACATGAAGTGAATGCAGTCCTTTCACCTAAAGTGACCTCAGATTCGAAACTTTTGCATTGCAAAACCTGCATTGTAAATGCATTAATCCACAATCAAAAGTATTAAAATTTCTTGGAATGACATTCAGTGCGCATTTAAATGTATCCCTCAAAAAAATTTCATCATTTTGTATACTATTTACACTATTTAAATTTGCATTTGGTCTATTATCATTTTGAGTTTCACGCGAATATATATTCCTTCTTCTTTGTCTCTCACTCCGACCCGTCAATGTTGTACCATTTACACTATTTAAATTTGCATTTGGTCTATTATCATTTTGACTTTCACGCGAATATATATTCCTTCTTCTTTGTCTCTCACTCCGACCCCTCAATGTTCCATGTCGAGGCATAATGGAAGTAGGTGCGAATATCTGAATGTAAAAAAAAACGTAATGAAATTACTGAAACTAAGATTAGACAGGGTTTAATTTAAAAATAATAAAATGTACTCACTTTTTTGAAACCACCAAGAATAATTAGGCGAGAGTAGGTCAATTCAAATTGCTGCTACAAAATTTTCCTTTTGCAACAGGTGTATATTAAGCAAGCTGTATTTCACTTTCAACTGCACATTAATATATAAAACACAGATATCTAATATACAAAATATAAAATAAACGCTTTTTGCCTTGACATACACTCCACAGACTATTGTTGCCTGGCAACAAAATTATTTTATTTTTAACAATTACCATTGTTTGAAAAAGTTTAAATGAATTTTCAAGTGCAAATGAATGTTTTATTTTATTTTATTTTATTTAGTGTATTTGTAACACATATTATATATAAATTTTAGCTTTCTGCACTCCTTCTCCATATAAACTTTAACTATGCCAAATCTCAGACTCCTCCGTGCGCGCAATATGCTGAAAAAGTGGTACAAAGTTTTCTCTTCACGTATTAATATATAGATTATATTTAACTGCTGATGGCACCCATGTCATCTGCTGTCACAAGAAGTGAACTGAGAATTCCTTAAGTAATAAAATAGTCATAACTTCAAGACAACCTAAACCAAAGTATACTATATTCAAAGAAGCAATAGTACTAACGTATTGTTTTACCGTAATCTATTCTACATCCTTAACTTATAAAAAATTACTTATCTACATCAAGTAATATTTGTGTTTATTTGTTTTGTGTGTGTATGTGTGTGTGTGTGTGTGTGTGTGTGTGTGTGTGTGTGTGTGTGTGTGTGTGTGTGTGTGAGAGAGAGAGAGAGAGAGAGAGAGAGAGAGAGAGAGAGAGAGAGAGAGAGAGAGAGAGAGAGAGAGAGAGAGAGAGAGTGAGGAGCGGGCGCGTGTATGTAGATGACCGTATTGTTCTACTAAATCAACAGCAATAGCAATGATATTTGCTTTGTTCGCTAAGTAATCACCAAACACAGGGCAAACGCACCGACTGTTTAATTGTATTTAACGGTACAGAATGGGTTATATTGTAGGTCCGCTGTATCTAGTCTTATCAAATTACCCAACGACTTGTACTGTAATTTGTTTAAAGGAAACATTCGAGGGTAACGCTGAGGTAAATATCAGAATATCATGTACAACAATAATAATTTCAAATATATATTTAAAAAAATGTTAAGTAATTGTTTTTAAAATTTTATTTGTATTTATTCTTTACTCTAATTATTAGTGTCAATGATATTTTTGTGTTTATGGGTCATAATTGCCCTTTTAAGGGTGCTAGTCCCAATCGAGCTCCTCGTCAGGTGGCGGTTCGGGAAAGGCTGCCTTATATAGCGGGTACCGGGTAAGTAACATACCGTAGCAAATCGTAACTTGCACATGACGTTTTATCTGGGAAATAATGGAGGCAACATCGTCCCAGAGGTAAAAAGACAACTCGGCCTGCGGGATTATTACAGTATGAGGCATAGCGAATACTATGAAATTATAGACTTGTCATCCAAAATTACCACAGAAAATGTTTGTAGTTTCTATGAGAAAGGTCCATAGTATTCGGATCCTCAATGTAAAGAAGCGGGGTAGAAAATGTGGCACAAGAAGGAATTTTGAAGCATTTAATTACGAGCCTGGAGCAAAGCGAAATCTTAGATCGCGCAGAATAAGCCGGGGCAAGTCCATATCCCTAGTCGTTGAATATGATGAAGACAACAAATTAACAAATAATATTTGTAACATAAAACATGATAAAGAGAGAGTAAAGAAATGAAAGTCATGTAGATTTTATGAAATATTTGAGAAGGGTTGTAAGAGTAACTGAAGGAAATAGAATACGGAAACTAGACATCACAAGATATTTGGAGTTACATTCCTCACAGAATTTTCTTGAACAAAGGCAGTTGACCTGGTTAGGTCATGTGATGGGGAATTAAGAGCGAAGTTGTCGTACGTAGAAGTTGTCGTCGAGAGAAGACTGATGGAAAGTTAGAATAAGAAAAAATAAAAAAAATAAGTAGACCTAGACAAAAATGGGAGAAACTCTGGTTGAGACTTTAGAGCGTTAAGGGTTGACGTGGAGAAATGAGAAAATGTTGGCAAAAAACGAAAAAACAAAAAATATTGTGTAAACTGAAAGATTCAGTTAAAGCAAAACTTACAGTATTTTGTGATAATAAGATATGATTTCTTTAAAGATAGTGTAGATCCAATATTTGAAAAAGTTTATTTGAATTTTTCTTCTGTTCCGTTGAGTATGTTTGGTCTTTCAATTAGTTTAAAGCAACAGGGTATTTGTGATGGCTTCGATGGCTTACAGATGTATCCGCATTAAGTAACGCATAATTATGTATAACGTTTCTAGAATAGCAATAGGTGTTATGGGAAATAAGTGTTATAGAAATTAAGTTTTGAAAACGTGTAAATAAACAACAAAATAAATAATCCTGTAATCTTGTTTTCATATAAGGGGATTTAAATTAATAAAAATTAAATTTAATATTAGTGATAAATTGTAACTATCCTTGTGAACACTTACGTTTCTTAAAGTCCTCGTACGTTTCGGTGTGCTATTCACTTTCTCCAGCGAGGTTTAAATACAGAATGTCTTGAAACAGTTGTAACGGATTTTTTCAGGTTGGCGGTATATGTGGGGGCATGTTGGTGGAAGGGGTTTGGCGCTGGGATTCAAAGTATTGTTTGCTTTCTGTATGATTGTGTCAAATAGTATATGTGATTTGAAGTGTAGTTGGCCATTTAGTATGTTGTTTGGTTGTAGTGTGTGGTGTTTATATATTTCATACTGTTCAGCCGTGTTGAGTTTCCTACTTTTTGGTAAGTAGTGTAGTATTTCCAGGTTGCTTTCTATGTTGGTGTAGTTGTGGTTTTCAGTCTGTATGTGCGTGGAAAATGCGGAGTGTATGTAGTTATTAGAGAGGGCTTTTATGTGTTCTGAAAATCTTGAAGAAAAGATCTTCCCGTCTGGCCTATGTAGAAATGTTTGCAATCACTGCAGTTTAATTTGTATACACCTGTTTTGTTGTATGTGTCAGTGTCTGTGTTTGTATCGTTTATGTGTTTTTTGATGGTGTTGTTCGTTCTGTAAGCTATTTTATAGTTGTGTTTCCTGAATGTGTTTGCGATTTTGTGTGTGTTAGAGTTGTAGTATGTAAGGGTGATGTATTTATTGGGTTGGGTGTTGTTGGTATTTTGTGTTTTGGTGATTCTGTTTAGGATGTGTCTGGAAATACACTTCAAATCAATATACTATTTGACACAATCATACAGAAACCAAACAATACTTTGAATCCCAGCGCCAACCCCCTTCCACCAACTACCCCCCACCCCCCGCCCACACATACCACCAACCTGAAAAAATCCGTTACAACTGTTTCAAGACACTCTGTATTTAAACCTCGCTGAAGAAGGTGAATAACACACCGAAACGTACGAGGACTTTAAGAAACATAAGTGTTCACAAGGAAAGTTACAATTTATCACTAATATTAAGTGCGTGAATGAAGAGGATACACCAACAAAACAACAAGTAAATTTAATTTCAACATTTCCAAATAATTAAAAGTCTTATGATATGAATGTTTCTACACTAAGAACGTTGAGTAATTGGGACCATCAACAACAAAATCCCTATTTTTGTGTCAATCGCATACCCCAGAACTATTTCTACCCGTCGAAGTAAGAACACTGTTAACCTATTACTATTTCTCGCATCCAATACGCTTTCCCTATTCATTTACTGCTGCCGTCGTTTTATTTATTCTCTTATTCCGTACTGTTTTAACTTGTGCTTAGTTTTTAATTCTATTCCGTTTCCTTTCTCCTCATTGCAAACGTCACCAAGTTGTCTCCAATGTTATTTTTTCCTTTTTAACATCCTCTCATTACATTAGGATCATGCTATTTACTTAGTTGGGAGTGTATCATATATAGAACTGTCGGTTTTTGTAAAGACAGATCTTGTATGACAATGTGTGTTTTTTTATTAATTACTATAAGCGTACAACATATCGATTGAAATCTGTTAACCACTGTCCATAATACTGTTGTTACTTTGTTCTTGTTGTGCTGTTGTTACTATTGTTACACTATTGCTAATTACTATTCACAATATTATTTTAATTATAATTGTGAATATACTTTATCTGCATAATTACGACTAAGTCTGTGTAAAGAAATAATATTAAAAATTGGTATGTCCTTTCTGGGCAGAAATGTTTTGGGTTTGTTTTCTTGGCTTTCTTTCAGAACTTGTTTTCGATTTTATTTTTGGTCTTCCGTTTTGGATTCATGTTTTTAAAACCGTAGCTTATTGCTACGGCAGTCTTGTCCAGTGAGACTAAATGGCTATATCTGCAAAAGTCTTTATCAAGCAGATAACTTTTCCAACGAAACCAGCAAATTCTTCACTTTCAATTACAAACGAGTTTCCTTAAAACCTGATCCTTTTAGAGATATTTTATTTCAAGGCAGCCGTGGTCAATGGGCGATACTAGGAGTGTAGATACGTGTCTCGCAGTAACAAACAAAACGGACGATTTCTTACCTGAATGAGGTAACTCGGTAAAATTATTACACTATTTATAATAAACTACATAATCTTCTTTATAAGCAATTTTTAAGTAGGTTCACATTAAAAACAACAAAAACTATACTAAAAAATAATATTTAAAGTAGGGTATTAATCTTGTTTCAAACTAATTTAATTCTAATACCCGTTTTAATATTTTATTTTATTTTTAATTTACTTTTTAAAATTTTCATAATTTACTTTAGCGTTTCTCATGTAGATATGGTTTAACATATTTCCGTAAACAAACGTGTCAATGATGATTACACATTAGGAAAAATACTATTAAAGACTATTGGATAAACAACTGAAAATCTTAATTTCCTTAGCCAGCACACAAGCAACGAGGGAGTTGAAGTAAAAGGAAATAGAATACACTTAGGTTACTATCCATTTAGAATAAAAATCAAAGTAGTTCGTCCCTAAGTATAGTTAAATAGGTGTGTATAAAACTATACATTATGCGCTGAATGTAGAATATACATACAGTGTGTCTGTAAATAAAAAATAGTTCGCTCACCTAAGTCGCAGCTATTTTACATGCCCATCTATTTTACCACAGTCACAAACGTGTTTTTGGCGCAAAGGAGTTGGTTACCACTACTTGAAAACTCTATAAAATTAGTGTTAAAAATTGGCAAAATTAATTTGACAGTTGTGGTTTATGTAATTTTTACTGATTTGTAAACACACCGACATCCACAGACTTCGTACAAGCATTGTTGACACACATACCACATCTACAGTGGGATCGAGTGTTATTGGTGTTTGTAGCCATCAAGCGTTTCACACTGCGCTAGCAATCAAACTGTCACAACGATGCAATTATTTTCAGAAATACTACTTCTGTACATTGGCGCATGGCTAAAAAACGATATTTTAATGTTACATGAATGTGTTATTGGGGTCGAGTAGGTGCTTGTTTGAACCCGTGAAACAGCTGGAAACAAATTGCAGTAAAGATGCAATTATTTTTCATTAATCGTATTGGTAAACAGTTAGTGATAAAAAGCAGATTATCCTGTAAATTTTGAATAATTTAATATTAATTTTGCCCAGGCGCAGAGATGTTAAATGTCAATCTTTAGTGCTTTGTACCTCTAAATTTACATGCTCTCATTGACATAATTATATTCTTCAGTTCTGTGACGTTTCACTTTCTAGACTGGCATAATTTTCAATTGATATTCCTCTAGTTTGTATTTTCCTTATGTACTGTGTTTTGACTATTCATTTCTCTCATTAAATCTCACTAAGAGGGCAGTACTCGTAAATAACTTCTTGTTACAAATATATTACTTTATAAGACACGTTTATTTTCTCTAAGCCTACGGGTTAATTTAATTCAAGATGACAAAAGAGGTTAAAAATTTATAAACATTTTAATAGAATTGAGTATTTAGTTTTCGATGTAGATGCTCCTCGATTGAGTTGCGCAAGGGTGTGACCCCAGATGTTTAGAGTGTATCCTTATTTAGAAAGCAATATCATAAATTTTAGGGAAATGTCTGAAAGAAATCAAGAGTGCAGTGACCTCAAGAAATGAGGTTTAAAAAATGAGGCTTTTAATTAAAATTAAGCGCCTATTATTTGAATTTAGTGAGAAATTTAAAATCATTTATTTTCAGAGAAGCCCTGCATGGAGGTGTATCTTGGACATTCTAAGAATATGTTACATAAAAGATGTCTGTTTCTTCGTTTAGTCTACAGTTTCATTTTATTTGACTTTATTGAGAAGTTAAACAACACACCTAATACAAACATGTACACATTTCAAGACGTGCCCAAGGGTGTTTGTGAATGTATGTATTTGATAAACAAGATCACAACGATTGGTAAAACCC
Organism: Magicicada septendecula; assembly: GCA_034769895.1. Lineage (NCBI taxonomy): Eukaryota > Metazoa > Arthropoda > Insecta > Hemiptera > Cicadidae > Magicicada > Magicicada septendecula. The sequence continues at coordinate 236,963,181 of CM068375.1, read as the reverse complement.
TAAAGAAAATCAAGCGTTTAACTATTAGAGGAAAACTACTATTTTAAAAACTGAATTGCCTTTCAGCTAGATGACTAAAACAAAATTATTGACACATGTATTTGAGAGTGTGGTCCTATATTGGTGTAAAATAAGGATGTTAATGAATAACGAAAGAAGGTGGTTAATTTCATTTGAACAATGGTAATACAGAAGAACTTCGAAACCCAAGCGGATTGATTAATTAATTAATTAAGAGATTCATTCGGTTGTTGAAGAGAATAGCTCAAAATAGTATGAAAATATAAAAATTATTTAAAAAAACAAAACGTATCATACATTATCTAAAAAACAAGAAACATGTTTACGCCGCAAGAGCTACTATAACCAATATTGATGAAATGTCGGAAGAACAAAAGGATCAATGAAGGCTTCATTTGAAATACTTTGAAGTAATAGCAAATGATGTCAATTAGATTGTTATATGGAAATGAAGAATACAGCTGAAAATGGAGCTAGGTAGAAGACTCTATTAAACTAATACAAGAATGAGCAGAAGAGGAGAAGAATGTGTGCGTGCGCGCGCGTACATTGCATTGAGTAGAATGTGCATATAAATTAATACTGGGACTCTAAGCATACGATAGCATGGTGAAATGAAAATTATTATAAGTAAAACTCTACGTTTTGACATTGTATGTTACTCGATAAGAGACATTTCAAATTGTTACTTTTAAGTAAATTTAGACAATAAGAAAAACAGTTAGTGTTGTGAAATGGTGTAAAAAGATCCAGTACACGTAGGCGTGTGCAAGATTATGTAATTATTTAATGGGATAATAGTAAAAAAGCGTATTAGATTAATTAACTTTTGTTATAAGTGGAACTTTGAGATAGGACTTGTGCCAGAATACTTCTAATAAAAAGACTTATAAAGTGTCAGTATTTGTTAGGAATTTAAGAACCAAATATATTGGTTTTTAATAAACAACATTGTATGGCGCTGTAGATAGGTACCAAAATCATCCTGGTTTTTAGACAACCCGTAAATTGCTTTCAAACAGCTTAATACAAGAATAACTTTATCTTGGCTTCAGAAGCAGAGAAGGGTACGAATTATCCAATCAGCGTACGAAAAATAGGGCAAATTTTCATTTGGACTCTGATTTCTTGTGAGTCAATCTAGTCTTTCCCTGAACTTGAAAACGTGCAGACGTATTGCTCTAGTATAGACGTTTGGTCTACTAAGGCGTACGAAGACAAGTTAGAAAGCTCGCTAGTTGTTGATATCGTAATTTTTAAATAGTGCTAAAACGGGAAAGTGGAAGACTGTCCGTATAGGGAATAAAGACAGTTGAAGTCGACTGGATTTTGTGTGTTAGGTGAATACACAAAAATTATACAAAACAATAATTATCAGTGACAAATTAATTAACTGCAATTTATAGAATTTCTCAACCCGAGTTACTCTGAACGCCAGACACCAGGAGAAGCTACACCTGTACAGAGAGTGAACGACCCACACCTGTATTCCAGTCTGGATCATGATCTCAATCTACATTCGTCATAAAGGAAAGTAATTTTAATTTATTCTTTTGTTGAAATCTTTAATAAACTTATAAACTAAAAGACAAAAGAAAAAAAGATTTGATATATTTGATTATAGGAGGTAAAAATTATTTTAAATGGTAGTCAGGTCAACAAAGACAGAAAAATTTCGTTTGTTTTCTGTTTATAAACTGTATTAAATCAAGACAGTGAAATTTTGTTGTTATATCATTAATAAACGATTTATCGACTACTTATTCTATGGGACACCTGTACATTACAATATATATATTACAACGGTACAAAAACGTTGTTGCAAATTTAATATAATTTAAATTTGTGGAGCCCCACAATCTTGGAGCGCCAAAATTATACAACGGTACACATGGCTAAATGTATCGAGCCACACGTTGCAAGCGACAAAATTATACAACGGTACACGTTGCTGTATTTACTGTATTTTGAATTAGTGCTGTGTTTATACTCATATAACATTTATATATAATATTACTAACAACGTGTATGTATAATTGGGGTTCAGGTGTAATTATAATAAGAGTATCTCTTTTTTTTAGGAATCGTAATCTGTTTCCATTTATTAATTTAAACAAACATAAAAAAAATAGTAATATAAAAATAATGATTAATCCGCCATACGATATCCATTATCTATGGTTTCAAAGTTTCTTTACTTGCCGTGTTATCATCACAAACATATACCTTATATTCTAGTTATTATATTATAAATTTTAATTAAAAACTTTTCTTCATTATACTATGATTTCTTGACTACTCAGTCTAAATGTGTGCTTTTTTTTTAAACATTGTTAATACATTCTTATTAAATAAATAATTTACCTTATTTTATCCACTAAGTGATCTTCTTTTTCTTTTTAATTACTACATGTTTCAGGGCTTATATCCCCATCTTCAGGTAAAAGCAAATCTACCCTATTATTAGGGTTTCGTTAAAAATTCACAACGACACAAACACATAACACACTTAAATAAATTAACATTGAACATTAAATCTGTATCGGAATACGCTACAAACGAACCAGTGCACTGGCCGAAGTCCGACTTTCAACTGATCCGTACACGCTATTCACGGTTTGTTTTCATAGCTGTGTCATATAGTTTATTTGATTTGAATGATAACTGTTCATTAAGTACCTGATTTTTATTTCTTCTTAAGGCCTTGTATATTTCAAATTCCTCTAAAGCATCCAGTAGTTGACCCTTTTTACCTATATGTAAAGGTTCCAAATTCTCTTTAAATCCAGTGTATGTATGATTTTCGTTTATTAGATGTTGTGCGTAGTGCGATACATTATTATTGGGGAACTTCTTAGGTAAATGTTCTTTAAATCTCTCGGAAAATTTTCTCCCCGTCTGGCCTATATAGATTTTATCGCATTCATTACACCGGATTCTATAAACGCCGGAACAATCCTCTAGTAATGCTTTGGTATTAGGCTTAAGTATATTTGTTAATTTGTTCGTGGTCCTGAATGAGACAATAATCCCTAGCTTTTTTAATTCATTATGTAGTGTATTAGGTAGTATGTTTGTATATCTAGCAGAAACATATTGGGTTTTATCTTTAACTTTGTCCAATCGTTTTAATTTATTAGCGTGTTTATATATTATTTTATCAATGATTTTACTATTGTAACCATTCACTATCGCTATATGTTTTATTATATTAATTTCATCGTTATAGTCTTCTATGTCCATCGGTATATTTGTCAATCTATGTGCCAGTGCGTTAAAAGTTGCCATTTTATGTGTATAAGGATGATTGGAACTAGCATGTATGGCTATATCAGTTGTTGTTGGCTTTCTGTATATTTTAAAGCTAAGGAGGTTATTACGTTTATATGTGGTTACGTCCAGGAAATTCAACATATTGTTATGTTCTACTTCCATGGTGAATTTAATATTACTGTTTATGCCGTTCAAAAAAGTAAGCAATCCGTCTATCTGTCTAAGAGTACCACCAAAAATTAAAAATGAGTCGTCTACGTACCGTGTGTATGAGATGATTTTATTGTATAACTTGTTTTGGTCAGATAGTATATACTTGTTCTCATAATGATTCATGTAAATCTCCGCTAAAATTAAAAAGTAGTAATTAAAAAGAAAAAGAAGATCACTTAGTGGATAAAATAAGGTAAATTATTTATTTAATCATATACAGTGATCTGGAGACCAATGGTAACTATGTACATTCTTATTCTATATTTTCTTTATACCTTTTTACGGCTTTATAATCTTTTTAACACAATTAATTGATTATTTTCAATGACTCTACGTTATGTGCTTTTACTAAGAAAAAGTTAAATAAATTAATTACATGTTCATTTTCCAAGCAAGGATTTAACTTATTGTTACATTGACTGTTCATTCATTAAAGAAAAATAATTAAAGAATATTCTGATTACACATAAATTACATTGGTTTTATCTCTATCTACATACTTATTATTTACTCTTATAATTATTTTTTTTATTTACTTTTTTTTTATTAAAGTCTTTCAATGTCTTCCTCTTTGATAATTCTATATTGGTTTTTCGTCACCCTAAATTCTGCAGAGTTGTCCCATGTCATCCAGTGATTCCGTCGGTTCGTTCCTCCTGGATGTCCTCTTGTCCTCACTGCTCGTCCTCTCGTCTCTCGTCCTTCATGGTACATTGGCTGCTGTAGATTATGATGACGTGTTGCTCTGGATCTGTAGCTGTTATGATAGAACCGTCTCTAGTCCTCTGCGTCTCGTTCCTCGGCTAGTCGTTGTCTCGTCCTCTGTCAGGAGTTGATGTTCTTAGTTGTCGACTGCTTGTAGACGTCCGACGATTCTTTGTTACGGTACTTTTTAATTATTGTTTTCATTAATACTTTAAATCAAAACATTTGCCGTAATACTTTATAAGTTAACCTTAAAAAAAGATCATACTGATGTTAGACCTAACGTCTAACTGTGTCCAAAGTAGTTAAAACATTCGCGTCTCGGACGGACATAGCATACCGCCACGACTGTGGAATGTTAGAAGAGAGAGTTCGTCTCTCCTGGGCTCATATTTATATCCACCAAGAAACCTGCAGCTGTCGATTCAGGAATCAGCCTGTCGACAGTTGAACCATGGCATGATAGCCCCCACTCTCGTCCTATTTCACATAATTGCACTTTTTCGCCAATCGCACTAACGCAGATTTCACGGCTATAAAATATTGTCTAATTTAATGACCTATGTGATGTGCAATTATTATGATGCTCGCACCACTAGTGTAATTATAATGCTTTAAAAATCGCACTGGATTCGCACTGATTGTCCGAATTACGTAAAATTCGCACTGCACTTGTGTCTGATTTTTACACATTTTTAGCTAACATTTATGGTTTGCTTAATATTAAATATATTCTTAATTTAGCATTGACTTGGGGTGAGGCTGAAAACTTTCAGGATCAAACAGGCTTCACGCACACACACTATTTACTTGTATACACACATGAATTGGTAATCGCGTGATGTTTACCTGTTGGTTCCTGCTTGAAAGCCAGCTTCCAATCTCACACCTGCTCGTCTATTATATATTATTGAAATTAACTTAAATATTTATTTTATATTATGTATGCGCAGTACAGCCTACGCTTGTATTGTCGCAATATATGTGTGTGTGTGTGTGTGTGTGTGTGTGTGTGTGTGTGTGTGTGTGTGTGTGTGTGTGTGTTTGTGTGTGTGTGTGTGTGTAAAAGTTTTGAAACTAAAATGAGTAAAATTTTACTTTGTGAATAGCATTTAATTTATTCAGTAGCACTGGATATATTCAGACATCATAACTAGTGCGTTTATGTGCACTACTACTGATAAGTTTGCTCTCTTTTAGCGTACATAATTTCTGAATATCATTTGTATGTACACAAGAGGAGTGGACTTATACTGAACGTACTGTTCCTAAGGTAAACATAACCTGATTGAAGAAGTTGTGTACGTCTACAGCGATACATAGTTTATGTTCTCTGCTTTATTTTGTTGGTTTGTCAAAACAAATATAAGTGTCTATATACCAAGATTTATACAAGTGTAGTAAAGCTTTAACGGAAACACAGATCCCTGGTTTTCAATTCCGTTTTCAGTGTATATTCAGTGGTACTTATTGTGTAGTAGACAAAACTATATGAACAGATATTTTGTAAGCTTTATTAAAGGAAACTGGTGTGTACCGTTACAAGAGACATCTGCCACTGTTGAAATACTCTATAAAACTCAGAAATAACATTTTGAAACAGCCACTTGGTGTACTATTTTGTGATGCATATAAATATTATGATATCACAAACACATAAACTTGAGGTCTATGCCCGAACAAAGATTTTATAAAAAAAACCACGTAAGCAATATTTCATAAGAATTAAACGTAGAAGACATTGTCGAAGCTAAGAAATATAAACGGTATAGGGTTAATACTAATCGTTAGATTGAGAATCATTAGTGAAGGAAAAGAAGAAGAAGAAAGAGTAGGAGGAGGAGAAGGAGAATGAGGGTGAGGACAATGACAGGCAGGAGAAGAAGAAGAAAAAAGGCAAAAAAGGAGAAGGAGAAGGAAAAGTGTATAAGACAAAAGCAGAGGAGGAGGTGTCTCCATGAGATGCAAAAAGTTAATTTAAATATTATACAATGGCCTAAAAGTAATAAAAGTTCTTCCCATTACCCGCTACACAACTTTCAATTATAAAGTGATTGCTTATATTTAAAAAATTTTATTAGGTAGCTATTATCTATAGTTCTGGATTTTAGCTATAGCCTAATTTGTAGCTGTTTTATTGAAGGTGCACTTGTCTGACTAATTACTGACACCTTATTTGTTTAAGAAATCTCAGATTTATTAATAAAATAAATATAATTCTAAGGTTTACTGATAAAATAATTATCAAAACGCTACATAGTCACTTTTTTTTAAAGAATAATTATTATTTAGTGTCTTTATTTGGGACACACCTGAATTTTCATGATACAAAACTAGAAATAGTCTTAATCTGACAGTAGTATCAGTAGTATCACACTGAATGCGTACCTTTCGGAGTACACGACGCGCGAGACTGGTCTACCAGCATCCAATCCTGCTAGGTCGCTGTACTGCATGGCGGGGAAGGTATAAATATTGGATTTCGGAGCGGCGTAGATCAATTTAATCCTTGTGTTTTATTCAGTACGGATCAAGTGATTGTTGAGGATTAGCGGAATGTGATTATTGTGTTAACTAGTATAAAACCGTTGAAGCTGATATTTATTATTATTTTTTGGACGATTTAATCTGAATAATTGTAGAAGAGTGCGTTGTTGATTTGTAACTGCTGTTTGTGTCTAATTAAAGATTGTAATTAGTGACGTCAAATGGTCAGTTATTCTGTTTCCATTTTAATCACGATGATCGGGTGTGACCGTCGTAACAATAATTTCATTTTTATATAATTATAAGGAAAAAATTAGTTCTATTACATAAGAAAACATGCTTCTGTATACTAATTCTGTTTGCAAATAATATACGTAACATTTCTTATCTTACGCATGCCTTTGAAATAAAATCAACTACGAAACTTTTCTGAAGCAGTTGTGAAGTATACATTTACCCTCTCGTCAGATATTGTACGAAATTTCTACTTAGTTTCGACATAATTACTACCTGAAATTGGACGTATAGTGTAGCATTTGTTAATTTTACTTATAAATTGCTTCAGCAATTTTAGCGTATATCAGATATCAGAAAAAATTGCTAATTAAGTGTTCGTTATTTACTAGTGCAAATATATTAATAAAATATAATGGTTAAATACGCGTAACTCCACTAATAATCGCTTAGTATAATCTCTATAATTTGAATATTAACTAAATGAACGTAATTTTTATTAACTCATTGCCAAGCAGATCGATTTAGGTTAATTCATAATTTCTAATGAAACTATGGTTAAACTCTTGTGTTTTAGCATATGTGTGGTGTGTAAGAAGAACCTTGAAAAACAGGGTATGGTGAAGCACACAAATAAGGTTATATAGCGTGACAGGCATGTCTGTTCTGTTATAAGGATTGTAAACATGGATTTTGATGCGTTATGATATTAAAAAGCTAAAATAAAAAGAAAACAAAATAAATGTACGTTATGTATTTTACAAGTTATTTTAGTTTATTTATTTATTTAGTACAAGGTCTTTGGGAATGTAAAATGCTGCACAAAATTTGATAGAAACTGAAGTGACGATTATTGAATTAATTGGGTGCTTCACCACCGGAAGAAACGATCAGCCACAACCGACAATGGCTCCGATATGTGGATATCAACCGTCTTTCGAAATACCATACATAAAGTACAAGGAGGTAAAGAATTGGCTAGACACGTCGAGCGGATCAACTGTAGCCTACGTCAGGATACAAGCCCAATCATTTTACTCAAAAAGACGAACAAAAAGAAAATAATGTTATCATTGTTCGATAATGATTTTCTTGACTTAACGTCTGTTTTAATGCTTTAGTACTTATGTAAACCTATTCAATAAAAAGCTTAAACTATATAGAAAATTTTAAACCCGAAAGTCTTTTTATCCACACATATATTTCTACAAAAACCCATAAAAACAAAACACAAATTTGCTGATATAAAAAAAACATAAACTTAATTACGGTGGTATCATAACGTAAAATGTGGATATTTTATAAAAGCTGTGCATGTAACAAAATTATAGGCCAAACAGTCTTATTTCTGAATAAATTTGAACAGTAATATAATTGAGTCAAAGGTAGGTTGGTAACTTAACAATAACGCGCAAACATTCGCGCGCGCGTGCGAAGTATAACAGCAAGCATAATAATCAAAGGATCGAGAAAGAAGAAAAAGCTTTAAATTTAGTTGGTATAAAATTTAATTAATATTTATAATTTCTTTACCTCAAGATGTTTCCCGTATTCTGAACATGTTTCGGGAATCCTATTGTTCCCATCCTCAGGCTTCTTAATTTTGTATCTTGTTGAGTACTTGTGTTATATGGTTTCCTTTTTTATTTTATTTATTTATTTTTTAACAGGTATTATTCTGTGTTATTATGGTGTATATATTAGCTTTTTGAGTATTTTCTATGTTGAGTGCTTTGAAAATTGTGTCATATTTTGAATTGGTTCAGGTATTAGTTAGTTTTGTGTTTAGTGTTTGTATATTTATAAAATTTCCTATATGTTCATTTTAGTGCGTTTGTGTGGTATGTGTTTTATTAGTATCATGTTGGTTATTTCTGCGAATTCATGTCCTGTGTTATTGCATGTGTGACCAAATTAGATTTATGTATTTATGGTTGTTTGTAGTCGTTTAGATGTTCAAAATAACGTTTTTCAGTAATTTTTTTGTCCTATGTAACATTTATTGGAATCTTGGCATTCAATTTTATACATACCATTGGTTGTTGTATTACCTTTGTTGAGTGAGTTATTTAGTTTTTGTAAATTATTTTTATTAGTTTCATACACTATTTTAACGTAATTGTTTTTAAATTGTTTTTAGCTCTGTCGTCTTATTATTTATGTATGTGAATGTGGCCCATTTTTTATTGTTGTTATTATTTATGTGTGTTGTTCACTTTGGTCATTTCTTAATGCTTCAGTTTTTATTTTATATTTGATTTTGTTTTCAATTTTTGTTTGTAGAAATTTTATAAGTAATTTTTATAAGTAATTTGGTAAATCATATTTGTTTCTTGTTTGTTTAGGGATATTTTCTACATCCTGTATTGTACATTCCGTATTCTGTGTTATTTTGGACGTCTAAATCCACCCAAAAAAAAACAGAAATATATATATCTAATTTGGCCACAAACGCAATAAGCACAGGACATGAATTTCCAGACATAACGAACATGACATTAATAAAACAAACATCACACAAAGGCACCTTAATAAACCTATGGGAAAATTTACAGATATAAAAACACAAAACAAACGAATACTTAAACAAATAAAAATCAATACAAACATGACACAATTTTCACAGCACTCAACAACAAAAATACTTAAAAAGCTAATTACCACAATCACACACAATGATACCATTTAAAAATACTAAAACCAACACGAAAACATAACAACAACCAACCAAAACACAAGTACTAAAACAGATACAAAATTAAGAAGGCTGAGGATGGGAACAATAGAAATCTCAAAACATGTTCCAAATAAGGGAAAAAATCTTGAGGTAATGAAATTATAACTATTAAATAAATTTTATATGCATAAAAAATAGACTGTAGCAAAAGTGTTTGAATGTGTGTGTGTGTGTGTTTGTGTGAAATTATTTTCAGTACAATAAAATATGTTTTATGTAAAATAACCTGTATAAGGTAATACTTACAATACTTTTTCAGGGCAGATGTTAAATGTTAACGGAGAAATCTTCATAAACAAGTAACACTAATCAGCAGAAGTAAATTTAAACCATATGTGATACCTTATAATGGTTGTTTCTTGTTATAAATGTAATAAATGGAAGAGAAGATTTGAGGCATTGGTAACGATACCATTTAATATTAACGTCGTTTTTCAAATTAAGAACACAACTTTTTCCGCGGAATGGAGTTACTAGACTCTTAAAACAGCCTAATGTTGTTGAAGCTTTTCTCGATTAATATTTTATTTCAGACTCTAGATCTTAATGAGAAGTTATGTTTGTGTCAAGTCATCTGTAGGATGACTTCTCCTTTGCAATTTTTTAGTCTAAGACCATATTTTGTGCATTTTGGGTAAGCTGTTAGAAAAGTCGTTTCATCTTTACCATCATCCACGTACACAAGTAGGGTTTCCGTCTCGGATTTCAAAATATCTCACATCTTTAATAATTCGTTCATTATGTACCAAATAGTTTGAGCTATAAAAGTCTCCTTGCCTTATTCGCTGGTTGATTAGAATAAAACCTGCTTAATAATTTCGCCGTATAAATGTGGTTTATAACGTACTGGTACTTTGAGAAATAATAAAAGTAATAGTAAAATAATTTTGCTTGTAATTGTTCACTGAATATTTTGTTGTTATTTATTTGAGATAACGTCTTGTTACCATACGACTAAATGTTACATGTCAATTATCATCTCTTATAATTGACAAACATTCTGTTAAGAGTTAATGTTTGTAAATTATAAGAGATGATAATTGACATGTGACATTGCCAGGATGCTGAAAATAATCATGATCGAGTGGACTGTAGTTTAATACATTTATTAAGACTGAATGTTACAATTTAAATCTGATTTTGCAAGGTCAGCTAAGTCTTGTACGCCTTATAAATTTTGAGCAACCACGTTCGGTAAAAAATGTTACATTGTAAGGTGAGGCGCGATTACGCAACACTCGAATCTACATTAATGAATGCAGTAGGGCCTAAGGCCTACATAATTTGTAGCGACAATGAAGAAAAATGAAATGACAGCCGATGCAGCAAGCGCAATTACTTCTGCTGCCTTCGGACGCGTGTAGCACTGTGTCTAGGCCTGTTCGCTACGCGAGCGAGGCCGGAGCAAGTACAGATTAGCCAACCTTTTGAATATAAAATTCCCACATTACTGTCCATAGCTGCCCGCAAAAATCGAACTATTTTTTATAATACATTTATAATGATCTTAATGATAGATATCAACTTCAGTAAGTTGTATTGATCATTGACATTGAAATGTTAGATAACAGTTAAAGTGCTCCGAGATAAAACCTCAATAATAATGATAACATTTGAACAGGCCACAGTTGGCTTACAAACTGATTTATACATGAGTATAAATGTGCATGAATTAGCAAAAATATACAATATAATACAATATAAAACATGAATAATGAATAGTCTGATAATGCTTGATGATAAATAATCGGTGACTCATCTCATGATGGGTCATGAGACAAGTCATGATTGACAGTCTAAACCAGTCAAGGCCAGCTGATTTATACATAATAGTATTGAATATAAAATGAATAGACAAAATTATCACAAAATTATGCATGTAAAAACTTAGATTTAGCATAACGCTGTAATATAATAATTAAATAGTGCATGCTATACCCAACAGTTGCAGGAATGCACAATGAATTGACATGTGAAAACAAATTATACATTGTTGAATAGTTGCAAGTACATAAGCGTAATGACATGTATGTCATAATCAAAAGCATGAATAATAATATATGCAATACGTGATCGCAAAATACAATTACAAAATATGTGTAAAAATATGTGCGTGGCGCATAATCATAGACAGTAAATGCGGGTACAATAATGTGTTTTACATAGGTACATAGTAAATGATAAAATACAATAGAAATATGTGTTGCATAATTACAAAATACATGAATACAAGGCATGATAGTATAAGTGACAAGTACAGTAAATGTGTTCATACGAAAATGTAATGCATGTGTTGAACAATTACAAGTAACACATAAAATTCCTAGAATAATAAAATAGCAATGCACACATATTAACAAAAAATGTGCAGCAAATATGCATACATGATTTGTATAGCTCCAAATCCATGTGAATATTATATAACAAAATTTATGACATAAGAACAAATACTAACCATAGACATAATACACAAATCAAATGTTGTATACAAGAAAATACAAAAAATAATTGAAGCCTTACATATTAAATAAGTTGACTCTTGCTTAAGTAAAACAAAGAATTTCTGAATTGAAAAGATACAGACTAAAGCTCATGGTAAAAATAAAAGTGCTTATATAACTAACACAATCTTCTTAAACATTAATACATGTTTGATAAATTCATACATTTAATTTTAAAAGAAAATAAACGACATCTATAAATTTATAAAGAAAATATCCTCTTTTTTACTGTTCGACCCTCGCTGGCACCAAACATAACTTATGAATTGGTCTGCGAAAGGTGCCAGTAGGCGTACGAACGTCAACTACTCTGATTAAGTTGTCTGATCCGGGAAATGTGGCTGCGATTACCCCAAATTTCCATGCTAATGGAGGCAAGTTATCCTCGATCAGCAAAACCAGGTCACCAATGAAAACGTTTTCCTTTGCGAATTTCCATTTGTGACGCTGTTGCAGTTGGTGTAGGTAGTCGCGAGACCATGATTTCCAAATAGCTTGGACAAACTTCTGGAGAAGTTTCCAACGGCCGAGAGGAGAGATGGGAACGTGTGATAAGTCAGGATCGGGTATTGCCGTTAATGGTGCACAAATTGAAAAATGGCCAGAGGTAAGTGGCACTGGATCGTTTACATCCTACGAAACGGCAAATAATGGACGTGAGTTTAAACAGGCTTCTACCTGTGACAAAACCGTAGTAAACTCCTCGAAAGTGAGTATGGAATTTCCGACAACGCGGCGCAAATGATACTTCAAACTTTTTATACCGCTCTCCCAAAGACCACCAAAATGAGGCGACGGGGGAGGAATAAATGACCACTTAATACCATGAGAAGTTGCAAAGGATTGGATTGATGAGGTGGCATCCTTTTTATGCCAGAGATTGTAAAGGTCATGCAAAACGTTGCGGGCCTTCCTAAAGTTCGTGCCATTGTCAGAATATAACTGGCTAGGTATGCCCCTACGGGCCATGAAGCGACGTAAGGCAGCTATAAACGCATTGGCCGTAAGGTCGGAAACCAATTCCAAATGAATGGCCCTGGTGGCTAAGCAAATGAATAACGACACGTATGATTTGGACAGAGTCCTAGATTTCTGCCCGCCATGACGAATCATGAAGGGACCACCATAATCCACCGCGCAGAATAAAAACGGCCGCGAAGGAGTAACACTGGGAGATGGCAAAATACCAAGCCTTTGAACTTGATATTTGGTGTTAAATCTAAGACATTTAACGCATCTACGAATGATGGAACGAATGACTATCTTGGCGTTAATGATCCACCAGCGTTGACGAAGTGAATGATGGAACAAGTTGAGCACCAGCGTGGAGGAGACGAATATGCTCGCTCTCGATTATAAGGCGAGTGACGTGAGCCGATGGATGCAAGACAGTAGGCTGCTTATTGTCATAGGGCAGTTGGGACTGCTGTAGGCGTCCGCCGACACGTATGATGCCAAACTCATCAAGAAATGGGTCCAGAAAAGACAGCTTACTCCTAATAGAGACAGAAGCCCCATTACGAAGGCAATTAAGCTCAGCAGCGAAGTGGATTGACTGAGATTGCTTTATGAAGAAATTTAGAGTAGAATGAATTTCGGTGGGGGTAAGAACTCCTGAGATTTTCTCTGCCCTAGAGGGTCTAGTATTTTTGATAAATCGAAAGCAATAAGCGTACACGCGGGTCAGTCGGTGCAACGAGGAAAAGTCCTTTGAGAGATCAACAGGTAGGGTAGAAATTAGAGAAAGTTTGGGGGTTTGTTTCTCCTCAACAGAGCATTCAGGAAGCGACACATTAGAAGGTGAGAAAGGTGAAAAAAGATTGGGCTCAGAAGATTGAGACAGACAAGCGGGACCATGCCACCAAAGCGAACAATCACGCAAAACGTCAGGGTGACATCCTCTAGAAATAATGTCCGCAGGATTATGTTGCAAAATAATATGATGCCATGTGTAGGTATTTGAAACCTTGGAATTAACAGAACAATCGTCAACCAGCTCCATGTGGCCAAGATCCCTATATTCTTGAATAAAATTTGCGTATTCACGCGCAAGCTCAGAATCACGCTTGAGCCTTCGTTCTAAACTTAAAAATCTCGCTTCAGCGGTAGCATAGGACTCAACCAACTGGGGACTATCAGACCCGAATGATAATGAGACAACGAACCTACCTTCATCATTACGATGAGTGGACTTAACAAAATGTTCCTCGCAAACTGAATCGTTAAAAAGGGGTGCATTATCAAGGATGGTTTCGGTCTCCCAAAATTTCTCAAGAGACGCTAAAATTTGATTATCGTTGTTTCTTGCCAAGAACGGAACAGCAGGACCCTTAGAATGACAATGTTTGGGCAAATTGCCTGCAAGAATGTAGCCTAACTTAGTTTCTTGTATAATAGGAAAGTTAGGACCACGTACATATTTGTTAGCAAGAATCAAGTCTAAATAAAACTGCACTCCTAACAGTACGTCTATGTCAGCTGATACGCGGAAATGTGGGTCAGCAAGGAAAATGTTATCTGGGATATTAAAATGATTTATGTCGAAAGATTGTGCTGGAAGTTTATGAGTCAACGCAGATAAGACCGCACACGGAGCGTTAAAGCTGAACCCTTGATAGCGAGAAACAATACGAATTGATGCCAAATTAGTGGCGCAACATGCCGCATTATTAATACGTGAAATTGGTATATTAGATTTAGTCAAGTTAAGTTGCAATTTTTTAGCAAATGATTCAGTAAAATAGTTTACTTGTGACCCTGCATCTAACAGAACTCGCGCAAGTTGTCTGTTACCAGCACGGTCGATGACGAACACAACGGCTGTTGACAAAATAACATTGTTTGCTGATTGAAGCTTAAATGTACAATAATTACTACTGCTGGCAGAACCTTGTTTTGACACATTATTTATATGCAGCAATGTATGGTGTCGTCTGGAACAGATCTTAGATGATCGTTTGACCTTGCAATTAGGTGATAAATGATCTGGTCTTAAAAAATTAGTGCAGCATTTGTGCTTTAATATAAATTGCCCTCGTTCCGATATGCTTAATTCGCGAAATTTGTCACACATATAAATTGGGTGACTGGCCTTGCAGCATGGGCACAAATAATTATTTGAAGTTGAATGATAACTTTTAAATGCAGTGCTGCCAGCAGAGTTTCTTAATTTACGTTTTTCAGACTTATTATTAACTTTTAATGTTGGTTTGTTAAGCTGCTGTCCAGATTCTATCGGCAATGTGTTTTCTAGTAATTGTCTACGGGCGTTTAAAAACTGTATAAAGCTCTGAAAGTTAGGAAGATTTTCAGGATCTATAGACCCTTTCCATAATTTAAATGTGGAATGGTCAAGTTTTGCTGACAATAGCTGTACAGTAATGAGTTCAAATGAATCCACTGACAATTGCATAGCTGTCAGCGAATTGACAGAAGACGTTATTGTATTTATAAATTCTGCTAAGCTCTGTACAGAGTCTTTAGTTGTAGATTTCACTTCTAGTAAGTTTTGAATATAATATATAGCTAATATGAATTTATTATCATATCTAGCGGACAGCAAACTTAACGCTATTGAATAGTTTTCATTAAAAATAGGCAAGGCCTTAATTAGATCTAGTAGCTCATTTTTGAGAGATGAATATAAGTAATGTAGTTTTTGCACTGAAGTTAAGTCAGATCTGGCATGTACCAAGTCTAGAAATATTGAATAAAAGTGCTGCCATTCTAGAATGTTGCCTGTGAAGCAGGGGAAACTTATAGGTTTTAATTGAATATTACTGGTTAATACTTGAGATTCAGTCTGAATGTTGAAAGTGTCTATTAATTGTAAGATGTTAGCTTCGGTTGAATATAAAAGTTCTTCAAACCTCGACTCTGTCCTCTTGGGCAGCGTTTATGTCCTTAGAAATTAATTCAATTTCAGACTGTACCTCATCATATTTTATTGCTAAACTCTTTAGACTTTCTAGTCTAACAGTTAAAAAAGGTTTAGTGTTACTATTTTTGTCAAAATTAAGTACAGCGGAATTGATTCGCACTATGGCAGACTTTAAGCCGCCTCTCTTTCTAACCAACACTCTTAAGCCTTCTTCCGTCATTTTACGCACCTTTTACTGATGGCGTTGATGTCGTACCTTGTGTGAGATGTCCTGCAGCGTTGAGGCCGTGGAATAGATGGCAGACACGCACGGACTGGATGGATGACTGCTCTCAACTTGGAACTGCTCAATCTGGTGTGTAGGCGTTAACACGTGGATGGTCATGTATGGTGTTGTCTATGAGGCTCAATGACGACGACGAAAGAAATGCTGAAAAACTCCCGACACGGTCGGATCAGCGAACATGCTGAATCGCCCGTGATGGCCAGAAACTGAAGTGGAAAAAATGATGAATAGCCGCTCGGTATGGTATAAAGTTTGAAAGAAGGTAAAAAATGATGAATCCAGGCGCGGAGTGACCAAAAAAATGTTAAGAGTTAATGTTTGTAAATTGATTTTGCCAGGATGCTGAAAATAATGATGAGCGAGTGGACTGTAGTTTAATACATTTATTAAGACTGAATGTTACAATTTAAATCTGATTTTGCAAGGTCAGCTAAGTCTTGTACGCATTATAAATTTTGAGAAACCACGTTCGGTGAAAAATGTTACATTGTAAGGTGAGGCGCGTTTACGCAACACTCGAATCTACATTAATGAATGCAGTAGGGCCTAAGGCCTACATAATTTGTCGCGACAATGAAGAAAAATGAAATGACAGCCGATGCAGCAAGCGCAATTACGTCTGCTGCCTTCGGACGCGTGTAGCACTGTGTCTAGTTCTGTTCGCTACGCGAGCCAGGCCGGAGCAAGTACAGATTAGCCAACCATTTGAATATAAAATTCCCACATTACTGTCCACATTCTAATCTATGAAACAAAATATTTATAAGATGACAGCATTCAGTTGGTTATAAAAATGTATTTATTTATGTTTTAAGTATCATTATAAAACAATAATTTAATCCAAATGCAGTTAGATCAAAATATTGACAGCAATTAGACGATAGAGCACATTTCTAACTTTGGATGTGAAGTAAATGTGGATAAAGTCCTAGTGCTGAGAAAACACTAAATGACGTATGTAGAGTAATTTTCAGGCGTATTAACAAGTGAAATATGTGTATGTGTAAAATTTACATGAATACAATTTGTATGATTTTAGAATACGAAATCAGTAAAAGGAAGTTACTTTGTTTTTACGTTACAACGCGATTGTCTTTCTCATGTTAATTTCTTACAGAAATAAAAAGTAATTACCTTTTGAGATTGTTGAATCATTATATACGCAATTAAAAGGTTCATTTACTTTCTTGGTAACATTCAAAATTATTTTGATATTACTTGGAAAAGTAAAAGTCAGTAAATTAAAAGTAAATATTCAATTGTAGGAGATATAAGTCGTCCTTAAAAATTAAAATTCTCTCTTTACGAATTAATTTATACGGAGTTATCTGTGAAAACCGACTGGTTAAATAAGATTCAGTCATTCTCTGTAAATTTTGAAACCAATTTTAATATGTTATTTAATTTTGCATGCAGTTAAAACGCATGTGTTAACAAAAAAAAAGTGTATTCTTTGTTAATTTAAGCCGAACGTTATATTAATATTTAGAAGGTTCTAACTTACACATCCAAGGTTGTTAATACATTTTACTTGTACTTGTGTGCGGCCTTAGAAACCTTTTGTCTATTATGTATAGCAATTTGTGCCCACTCTAGTGTGTGTGTGTGTGTGTGTGTGTGTGTGTGTGTGTGTGTGTGTGTGTGTGTGTGTGTGTGTGTGTGTGTGTGTGTGTGTGTGTAGAGACTAAGTTAGATACAACATCAACTTAAAGAAGCAGTAAAATGTATACGCATCAAACATTAATCGGTTAAGATATGGTTGGATAGGCTGTCAAACATAAGACAAGCATGCAGCATTTTAGACATAAACGCTTGTCTTGCTGAAAGAAGAAGAAATTTATGGAATAAATACTCTTTAAAAGTACGAGAGAAAAGGCTTGTTACGACGTTAACAACTGCGAACCAATCAAAGAGAGCACAATCGGGCGTCAAAGCGACAGGTCTTCTGGATCAGAACAAGGCCGTGGAAGATGTTGATCAAGAAGAAAGTAATGAAAGAGAAGAAGGAAGACTAGGAGGAGGTGGAAAAAAAGAAATAGGATAATGTGATAACAAAAGTTAATTTTACAAATTGCACACTGGTTTTATGAGTAATTAACCCATCAAATTAACTACATTTTCTGAATTGACGAATTCTTGTAACATGCCGACTCTTGTAACATGAAGCTTCACTGGATAAGTCATGTATTTGCGATTTCGGAAGGCAAGGTCCCCCCCCCCAAATACTGTACAGAGGTCAACAAATGGAACCTGCTTCTGGAAAAACTATAAATATAATAAAGGAGCGGCGTAGCAAAATATTTTGTCGAGGATATGCATGCTAAAACTTGAGGGGAGAGAGAGAGAGAGAGAGAGAGAGAGAGAGAGAGAGAGAGAGAGAGAGAGAGAGAGAGAGAGAGACGGACAGACTGACAGAGGCAGATAGAAAGACAGACAGACAGAGGCATTGAACTGAACGGTTGGAAGAAATTGGTTAAATAAACTAAGGATCGATATGGACTGTAGTTCCATTAGAATAAAGTAGAATGTGTGAATTCCGTGAAATATTCGAACTATTCAACTGTTATCACACAAAGAAATCAAACATAGTTCTACAAGCGCTAAATACTGCAACGGCATATTGTCTCGAAACGAGTTAATCTGAAAAGCTTTAGTAGCAAAATTGTACATTTCAGGAATGTTACTTGTACACTTCTTTTACTTCGACACGTGTGAATTCGAGTTTCTTGAAGCTTTTGTTCTTAATTTATTGTTACGACATTACAGAACAGTCTACGTGTTTGTCGAATATGCCAGAAGAATCTCGCTCTAATATGTGTGGCATACGTGACGTCAACGCATTCGCGAGAGGTTTCTCGAAGGCGCCAGCCGCGCGGACTGTTTCAAGGCCACAGTTAATTACGTAGTTTACACGAGCGCTAAGACGTAATTAGGAACGTTCTGGTCTGTGAGCGCAGGTATAAATACATGGCGGCAGCGGCCTTAAGTTTCAGTATAGTGGCGATATATTTACATTGCGGTTCGAGTGTTATTCTCGGGCAATATTACTGTGCGCATTATTAATTAAGTGTTGTGTTTTATAATCGGACGGTATATTGTAATGCAATTGTGTTTTATTCTTCGTATTGTTTAAATTAGCAGCCATCCTTACTATTTCTTTTATGAATTTGCTAACTGCTATAATTTTTATTGTTCGACTAAGCTTTCCGTCATCACTGACATCATCAGGTTTTAAACAACGTCTATCAACTGTACGTTGTAGGCTTAAACGTACAGTTGACGTTTAACTGTCGTTTAACGGCTTAAAGCCTACAACGTACAGTTGATAGACGTTGTTTAAGACCTGATGATGTCAGTGATGACGAAAAGCTTAGTCGAACAATAAAAATTATAGCAGTTAGCAAATTCATAAAAGAAATAGTAATTGTGTTTTAATATTAGTGGCATTTACTTGAGTGTGAACAATTTTTATTTGGTTTGTTATAAGAGACTGTGTTGTTAATTACGAACTGTTAACTGTGAAAATTAAAACTGGTGATTAGTAACTTAATAGGTTTTTTGTACTTATTTTATTTCCCACTTTACCTACGAAGATCAAGTAGACCATCGTAACATTATTTTACACCGCGTTCTCCACTGTAATCTGTTGTTTGGCCCAAAGTATTTATAATTCATAATTGTTATAATTGATTTCATTATATACGCCTGCACATCCTATAATTTTCTTAATTCATAACCTTATTGATACCTTCTCTTCAAACACCAGTTAAGCGTAATAAGTTATGTCTTCTTTCAAGTCGAGAGAATTTCATTGATTTTAAGAAATCATATATAATATTTTCACTTCTTACTATTTTAACGAAATCTTATATTAGGTTAAATTACTGTTACAAAACTGTTATTTTTCATTAAGTTACATTACACTTTGCCTTGCTTCAAGGTGTTATTGGAGAATGTCTTGTTTTTGAGTCTACTTTTTAAGGTCAGGAATTTTCTGGTACTTGTAAACATTTTCTCCATTAACCGTTATATTTATTATTTTATTTTAAATAACAACATATCGTAGTGTGCTAACTAAGCATACACTAACACACAAGACAAAATTAAAACTAAATATAATAATAATTAAGGTAATTAATTAAGATAAATAGTCGGGGAAAACGTTATCGTAAACGTTAAACACAAAATTGTTAAATTAAGAAAGCGGTGTTATTAACGTTAGGTGTATGTCAAACTCCTGAGATTTATATAGATGGACGTAGGTTTAACTTACTAACAAACTGGTATGAAACCATGATGACTATCTGCAGTCAGACGGATGTAACGACCTCTCCGCCAGTTAGAACTACGTAACGTAAAATTGTTGCTCGACGTATTTCCCTGGTTATACACATTAACGTTTTTACCATAAGTGACGTAGCCTAATATTAAAGGATTCTGCAAGGATTTCTGTGTTAAAATAAGAAAATAAATCATCAAACGTTGAATAAATCAATAGTCACAATTTTCATTAACACATTTTAAAGCACTCGTTATTTATTATAGCCTACTAGCGAGTACCCGGCATGCGTTGCAATGCCACTCAAAGAAAGAAAGTGTTTGTATATATATAATATATAAAGACTTCGTTCGCGTGGTCTTCAATTTAATGCGATAATATATTTAGAACAGAATCTATTCCACTGGGTTGCCATAGTAACCAGATCTAATAAGTTAGTTTTTTAAGACTCCAAAGGACCCCCCAGAGGATCGTATCGAAAAAAACACCTGTCCTATGCTGGTTCTCCCGTTGCGTAAAATATTTGTGCCAAGTTTGGTTGAAATCGGTCCAGTGGTTTAGGAGGAGATGTGGAAGACCCCAAAGAACCCCCAAAAGAACCCCATCGAAAAAACACCTATCCTATGTTGGTTCTCCCTTTGCGTAAAATATTTGTGCCAAGTTTGGTTGAAATCGGTCCAGTGGTTTAGGAGGAGATGTGGAAGACCCCAAAGGACCCCCCGAAGTATCATATCGAAAAAACACATATCCTATGTTGGTTCTCCCGTTGCGTAAAATATTTGTGCCAAGTTTGGTTGAAATCGGTCCAGTGGTTTAGGAGAAGATGTGGAAGACCCCAAAGGACCCCATCGAAAAAACACCTACTCTATGTTGGTTCTCCCGTTGCATAAAATATTTGTGCCAAGTTTGGTTGAAATCGGTCCAGTGGTTTAGGAGGAGATGTGGAAGAACCCAAAGGACCCCCCGAAGTATCATATCGAAAAAACACATATCCTATGTTGGTTCTCCCGTTGCGTAAAATATTTGTGCCAAGTTTGGTTGAAATCGGTCCAGTGGTTTAGGAGGAGATGTGGAAGACCCCAAAGAACCCCCAAAAGAACCCCATTGAAAAAACACCTATCCTATGTTGGTTCTCCCTTTGCGTAAAATATTTGTGCCAAGTTTGGTTGAAATCGGTCCAGTGGTTTAGGAGGAGATGTGAAAGACCCCAAAGGATCCCCAAACGGACCCCCGAAGGATCATATCGAAAAAACACATATCCTATGTTGGTTCTCCCGTTGCGTAAAATATTTGTGCCAAGTTTGGTTAAAATCGGTCCAGTGGTTTAGGAGGAGATGTGAAAGACCCCTAAGGACCCCCCAAAGGACCCCGTCGAAAAAAACACCTACCCTATGTTGGTTCTCCCGTTGCGTAAAATATTTGTGCCAAGTTTGGTTGAAATCGGTCCAGTGGTTTAGGAGAAGATGTGGAAGACCCCAAAGGACCCCATCGAAAAAACACCTACCCTATGTTGGTTCTCCCGTTACATAAAATATTTGTGCCAAGTTTGGTTGAAATCGGTCCAGTGGTTTAGGAGGAAATGTGGAAGACCCCAAGAACCCCCCAAAGGGCCCCATTGAAAAAAATTCATAAACCTTCGCGGGCGTGCGCACAACAACTCACCGAAGTTTCATCGCAATCGGATGAATGGTATAGGAACGCATACGGGACAAAGAAAGAAAGAAACAAACATTCATTTTTATAGATATAGATATCTTGTTTATACAGTGATTCAATACACAATACATATTGTGTTTATTTGCAACACTCGTATCGTATTTATTTCTTGATTTAGCAGTCTGTACGCCGCGAAATCAGTATCAGAATATTGGCGTACAGGAAACGGAAATTTACATTTAGTATTATAGACAATTAACGAGAAATTAGAGTTAGAAGATATTATAAAAATAACTGTGATATATGGACACAGATATAGGGGAAGAATAAACGCCTTTAATAAAGATCCTAGAACTGTGAACGCAGGTGAAGCTCCATAGTATAAGATGATGTGAAAAGATCAGATCATAGAAGAAATCAAGAGGTTTGGCGTGAAAAAGTGGAGGGAAATATCAGTGACAGGAATGGGCGTAGGACGCTGGTGGAAGAGATAAGAAGGAATGGAAACCTGTGATGTGAGTGGGAGTAAAGGTATCGTCTCGTCACTACCACACTGAATTTGGAAAATTAAAGCAGTTTGAAAGAACGATTATAATTTTACAATGTCTAAGAAACTTGAAAAATGACGATAATAGGCAATTTCTATACTGCCAGTTGTTATACATTCATAATAAATATAGCTCTACAAACAAAATAAAATTGTAACTCTCTCTCTCTCTCTCTCTCTCTCTCTCTCTCGCTCGCAAGGGATTATACATCACCCGGTGTAGTAAACAGTTGTTACGAAAAAAACGAAAGACGTTCAGCGTTGAAAGGGAGGTAACTTTATTCAAGCAAAATCTATTATAAACTGAGTTGAAGTAAACACCTTTCGTTTGTGTCGTATGTGCATGTGTTGCTTGTCGTAAAAAATATTTTGACGATTTATACCTTATGTAACTTATTATACCGTATTTGACTTGACTGTCTGAAAAATCTATTGACTTTTATTTCCGTTTTACTAGAGAATAAATTTTCTGCAGCTGGATTTTAGAAAACGTTTTCGTTTACGTGAATGTTTGTTTTCTTTTTTTAATCTTTCCTTTTATCCGTTTTTCAATATAGTCTATGCTCCTCACACTTAATGCTCACTCTCTCCTCTCTCTCTCTCTCTCTCTCTCTCTCTCTCTCTCTCTCTCTCTCTCTCTCTCTCTCTCTCTCTCTCTCACACACACACACACACACACACACACACACACACACACACAGTTACTACCTTGAGGCAACAAATAACATGATACAAGGCTACGTGACGCTTTCACGCGTTTTGTGAGCAGTAGGATGACGCAGTCTTTTAGCGCACTCTGGATTCGATTCGTTTCACGACGTCTATTATTCTATCAATTATATCTACGCACTACTGTATTCAGATGTTTGTAATTATTAGCCAATGGTATTATTTATTGTTACAGTCTTATTTAGATGATGTTTATTGGTTATTACATCAGTGTGTGTTGGACCGTATTAAAGTGAAGTTGTTCTACACAAGTGTCCAATGTTGTTTTTGTGTTTTAGCAATGCAAATGGCAACCTCTCAGAGCTGCAGAACTTGCCCACTATTTTTAACGAAATTCATTTATTGGTTGATACATTTAAATTAATAAATATTGTTAATATTATATTATTCTTAGCTTTAGTCTAGAAACACTATGAGGAAGTCCCATTTCTAGTTACCATGGTTATTGAAGGTTTTGCTGAACATGAAGAAGTATAAAATTAATTGAAAATTTACGAAAAGCACATTTACTCTAAAATTATCTATAACAATAGAGGAATATATTGTTAACCATTAAAATTCTATAATATTTTTAAAACAATCGCATCGAACAACAATAGAGGAATATATTGTTAACCATGCAATTATTATTACTAAATTCTATAATATTTTAAAAACACTCGTATCGAACTGCGTAGAATAGCCGAGAGCATTCTCCACCCCCTCCAGTGTGGCAGGTGTTGCCTCAGTCATGGCCGCGCACAAGTAGGTTCTACTGTGTTCAAGAACACTTGAGTAAGCATTCAGTCGGCGTGAAGTAAGGAGAGAAGCTATACTGGCCCTTTGTGAGACCTATAAAAGCGAAACATCTGGCATTGTCAAGTCAGTTACGTGAGCGATTTTCCTTAGCGTGGATCAAGTGTTTGTCGAAGTGAAGTGTTGTTGTGTTAATAATTGTGTGAAACTCTATTACTTGACATTGTAATTGTGTGTGCAGAAATCTAACTGGAATTATTATACGTGTTGATTACGAATTGTTGATTGTGATAATTAAAGATAGTTTTTTGACTTCATTGGTGTCTTGTATTTTGTTTTCTACTGTACCATACGACGACCGTCGTAACAATATGTATATAATTATCACTAAACTTTTTGAACACAAACTTTTAAACATAATGCGTAAATAAAAAATTATTTAGCCTTAACTTTTAGGTTTATATATATTTTTACAGATGGCTTTATTTAATACTTTTGACCAATTTATATGTAACCGATAACAATGTGTAAAGTTTTTTTTCCAAACATACCTTACAAACAATGTGAAAGTGGTACACAATATGCGTGTGGTATTGACAGAATTTACAAATTATTAAAGAAACTGAATGCGTATTTTGAATAAAAAGATTTAAACTTTGATGCAATACATACATTTCTTACAATTTTTTCAAGAATTTAGTTTTCTTTACAATTGTGGTGTTCATAAAATTAACAAATTTTTATTGTAAACAATACATATGGATTCGGGTTGAAATCGCCTTTAGTCTGATACCCGGAATAAATTTGTAGAATCAATTCTGTTTAATTTGATACCCGTCATGAATTTTAGCAATGCTGTCAAAGTTGTCAAACGTTTTTTGAGATTAGGTAGTTACAAACTTTGAAATTTTTAAGCCTGACGACTATGTTCATATTGTGGTTACAAGTTTCTTTAATTTGACATCTCGCATTGATTTTGCTATCTTTTTCAAATTTTTACTCCTCACAGTTTCCCCACTCCTCCTCTATTTTTGGGAGACTAATCACAATAAATATGGTTTTCAAGGTAAATGTATAGATACGCAAACTGAGTTTTAAGAAAACCGGTTAATATTGAATAATTATGTTGAGACGTATCCAAAACAGATAGACCAAACGAAATAAGACAGTTAGACAAATGCCTAACGGTCAAGGTAAAACTGAGCCTCGATTCGCTAGCTCAACGGAAGTAGTAAAATGGTGTTTAATTATTCTGTTTTCAATATTGAAACAGGCTAATCCGCGCAACCTTCGTAGCAGTTGTGTCATAAGTGTCACTTAGGACCTTTCCACATCGGAAACTTAAAGAATTGCCGTTTATATGTTAATTTATCGTTCAACAACATTACATTTCCCTGATATATAACTATTTCTCATGGTTTAATATACTGTATATGTTGTATATTTATACTGTATAATATACATATTGCAATGTGACAGGCGGTCACACCATATGTGAATGTGTAAATATAATTACGACCAGCTGTAGTGGGTGTCCGAGACAATTGGGGTGTGATTGAAAGTAAAAATTTTGCTAAAAATTAAGAATAATAGTATAAATTAGTTATAAGACGATATAAAGATTATGAAGCTGTAGTTTAGTGTTTGAGCGAAGTGTTGTGTTGTGAGCGTATGAAAAGGAGGTGTGAACAGTGGTAATTAGCCAATAGTAAACACGCAACAAGTGTGCATATTCACTTGCATATTAGTTACGAATTATTGTAATTACGATATATTTTAAAGGTTAATTTAATTTATTCATATGTAGCGAAAACATTGTTCTAGAAAAATCGGGAAAACGGAAGTACAATTTGCAGCACGTGGTGTGTCCAGAATGTACCTACGTATGACATGGAATTTATAGGAAATATGTCTGTGCGCAGGTAAACTGTGACGTCACCCTATATCGCTGCAGTTTCAGTGTACGAGAAAATAACGGCAGTCTTCATGTAGCACTCATCGATAGCGGTTGCAGTGTATTCATCGTTTAGTCCGACATTTATTTCAGGCAGTCCTTGGGGCTCGTAGAGTCGAGGAAGCAGCGAGTTTCGGCAAGGAACAACCACGGTGTACGAAATTTTTTACTACCGTTCCTGAACTCCCTTTGCTGATCGGGGCGGCGGAGACGGACACCGAGACGCGGGGCAATTTCTGGAGGTGGTGGCTGGAACGGGGAACACGGACGACGGATCGCTGGAGACCGGGAACGAGATCTTCGACCGGGACAACAACGAAGACGAGAATTCAGGAAAGCAAAATTTAAGAACTAAATTTGATTTTAAATAATAAAAAGCTGTCAAAAGAAAATTGTTGAACTTTGAAATAGTATCATTTTTAAAAGAAAAACTTGAACATTTATATTAATATCATTGTTTAAATAACTAGAAAACGTTTTAATTCAAGTATCGTGTAAAAAAAAACATCAATAACTATATGTAATCACTAATGGAGCATTCTGTCTGGTCGGCTAACTACCTGTTACCTTGCAGAAAATGGCGCCTGCAACTTTGGGATATTGAATAAAAAAAAAAAATTGATAGCCTGCAAAATTAGTGAAGGATACAATTATTATAAATTACATGTTAGATTAAGAACTGTATTTATGTATGTGTTGATGTAGGACAATTAATATCATTATTAGTTAATTTATGTGGGTGTTAATTTAGGACAATTAGTAGCATTATTAGTTAATTTATGTGTGTGTTAGTGTAGGACAATTAATATCATTATTAGTTAATTTATTCATGAACGGCTAGTGCTAATTACTAATAAGTATTTTAATAAACGGAATAAATAAGAACATTAATAACAAAATTTATCAGTAAAGAGAAAAAAAAAGATGGCGGAGCAGGCTGAGATTGCGCGTATGTTAGAGGAATTAATGATAAATAATAATGAACTTAAAGCTGAAATACAAAAACACGATGCCGGAAATAAAGCTGAAAATAAAAAACGTGACGAACAACTTACAGAAATATTGCTGCAAAATAATAATGAACTTAAAGCTGAAATGCAAAAACGCGATGCCGAAAATAAAAAGCGTGACGAACAACTTAAAGATGAATTTAAAAATGTCATACAAGCAGAAAATACCAAGATTTATAAATCGTTAACAGAACACATGGAGCTATGTAAAACCCAAATTGAGAAAGCAGGAACGGAAATGTTATCGGACATTGGTCAATTACATGACCATGTGGACACACGATTTACAGAACAACATAACACCATTACAAGCTGTCAAGACCGTATACAAGCTAATACACAACTAATAAACCAGCAGAAGACAGAGTCAGAACGTAAAATAGATGAAAAAATTAATCAGGTTAAAAGGGATGTAGCAGGTCGTGTAAACCCCACCGTATGTTTCTAAAGACACAATGAAGATACTATAGTAACCAACTTAAATTTTGGGGTGATGGGAATCCAATTCAATTTATACGGGATTGTGAACTCCGTGGGTGATCAATTAAATGACTCGGATAAAATTGAATGGGTTGTGCGTAAACTGAGAGGTTCTGCAGCATTATGGTGCTCATAGTTCGTGATAATGTTAAGACGTATGACGAATTCATTAAATGCTTTAAGAATCGGTATTGGAACGAACATGTACAACGCAAAGTCAGAAATAAGCTCGAGTTTTGGCAGATTTACTCCCGGAAAACTCACACGTGAGCAATATGTAATAAAAGAAATCGCTAGAGTTAAACATCTTAGACTGGAACTATCAGAGGCAGAATTAGTCCATAAATTAAGCTATCATTTTTATGTAAATATCCGTACAGCCATATTAACACGAGAGATAAATACACTAGAAGCATTATTAAACATGTTGACACAATGGGAGGATGTAATGGCATCAGCAAAAGTTCAGTACACATCTGACACTCATAAGCCATCATATAAACCGGATACAGCATTTAATAAAGATAAAACCTGGGGGGGGGTGATAAAAACAAATTTACAGGGAAACCCAAGAAAATCCAATCCATTAATAAAGTTAAACACATAGAGAATAATAATAAGTACTCACCTACAGTATCAGAAGCTGATAAAAAAACGTGTAAAATGTCACGTGGGAGAGGCGTGCCTAAAAAAGCAGCCAAAAGCACTGATCCATAAACATCACTTCAGCACTAGCGCGGATTTGGATATGGACAATAAGGTCACTATAGCTCGTAACACTACGTGTAGTAGTACAGTAGTTAATTGTGAGGATGCTTGTTTCAAAATTAGTGGTATTTATCCATGTGATTTGCGGAAAGCATTGTTAGAAAGCGACAAGGATCACTCTGGAAAATCTGAACGTAACGCTGCATGACCTACACTTTATGCATACATAAATAACGTCAAAACACCCATTTTACTTAACACAAGAGCAGAAATATCCGCGATTAGTGAAAATTTTATTAAAAGAAATAATAAATATTTTAAAACACTGCAATATTACCCACGAATAAGTTGCAGTTTCAGACGGCGGATAAAAATAAAACGGTTGCCACTGGCCAAATAAATATCACGTTAAAATACGATAAATTGGAAATGAATATGCCGGTAGTAATAATAAAGAAATTAATTTGTAATGTGGTGCTTGGAGTAGACGTTCTAACGAAATGTCAGGCACAGATCGAGTTTGCTAACGGTATCATGTATTGGGCTATAAACGGACGTACATATCACCTGTTCCTTAATGATAACAAAGTAAACAAAGGCGAGCGACCTACTTATACTTCGATTAAGATACAGCGGCCCTACATAGCGTTTAAAACTGACCATACCAAGAACATTAATAATCGTTTAAATCCACAGCAAACTAAAGAATTAAATAACTTGCATGAGTCTGATCACAGTAACGTGAAAATATTAGCTATGCAGTACGAGATAACGTCAGAGTTACGTCAGCGGTTAGCTAATGTCCATTTACAGTAAAGTTCACTAGACATGAATCAACCTTTTTCGTCCTAAAGGCGCAGGTTATGTAATGCGCATGCGTCAACAGAGAAACATAACTTAGTTTTCTCTGAGACGCTTTGGAGGTTATTGTGTGAGTACTTTTCAAAAAACATCAGTATTCATCAAATGTGAAGCGTTTAGTTTCATTTCATTTTAATAAGAACAGCGTAATATTAATAGATAAACTGGTTAAAAAACCATTACATTCCTTGTAGTCCATCTATGTTAAAACCTGAGCTGTATGCACTAATTAAACAAAACAAACCAGCTTACAAAACTTTCAAAATAGATGCTATTTTGGCAAACCATGGACATTCTGTTTTACAACTTCTACACTATCAGCCGGATTTTAATCCTATGGAACTGACTTGGGCAACCGTGAAGAAACGTGTTGATGAAAAAACGTGCATTTTTCTGTGGACAGTGTCAAAAGAATTTTATTGTATTTCTCCTGCAGACTAGAGATCAAGACGTAACGTCATGAAAATTGAAAATGACTACGTGAGATCGAACCAAATAAGGGATACTGTAACAGATCTTTTAGAAAGTAATGTAAGACGAGATAGCAGCAGTGAAGGGAATTTGAGTGGTAGTGATAATAGGCTAACGGTGATAACAGTGACGGAAATATTAGTAGAGTGAAGAACTGACCTAAATAATTATTGTAACTGCATGTAAGTAAATGTCCTCTATGGTACTTAAATTGTACCTCTATTAGTTTCAGTCTAATTGTTGCATTATTATTGTCACTCCGGTTCTTTACGGATAGTTTACATCTGCTTGTTTTTTAAACACACACACAAAATCATTTCACGTACGAGGCTGTTATTAATGTTACTTATTCAAACAAATTAAGATGCCAGAGCAATGTGGATCATATATTACTACGTTTTTCGTGAATCGTGACATGTACACAAAGTGTACACATTCCAAAATATACAACGATTGTTGATGTCTAGCCTCGACTTTCGAGAAACATTCCAACAGACACAACAAGCCAAGTCACTGTTTACAAAATAATGGAAATCTGTATTAGGCCTACATTGTCTCTTTCTGTTGTGTTTGACGCTTGTTTTGTCTTACAAAATGCCCACGTTTACTGTCGTAATCGAAATCAATATTTACCTACAACCAAATTTTGTAGGTAACCAAATTTAAGGTAAAAACCTTAAAAACAATTAAAAGAATAACAAAAGAATTTTCAAATTATAAGAATAATTGGGTAGTAAAAAGTTAGGTAAGTTAGTAAAAAGTAAGTTACATAAATCTGTGCGTGCGCACGCGCGCGTGTGTGTATGTGTTGGTAGGGCTGTAAAATTTAGTTTGGTAAAGTATTAGTAATATAATTAAAAATGTAGCTAATGAAATGTAAATAACAATAAATACATAAAAAGTTAAAAATAAAAAATAAACAATTGAAAACACTATAAGAATCATAGACAATAGAAAACTAAATAAATAAAGTTATAAATATAATAAAACGAAACTAATTGTGAATCGACAAAGCAGTGTAACTGCTTTATTTCAGCTGTCATTATAAGCCATATCAGTTTTCAAATTTTACTACTTTTACAGGGAAAACGTAAATTTAACTATTACCTTTCATCTTTAATTATTAAAGAAGCGTAACTTCGGCACATTAGGTATAAAAAGTCAACCCGTGTCAAAATAGATTACTCTTGTCATATGTGCGTCTTATTGACAATTCAGAGAGTAGACTAATATTTTCAACTGCGTTAGTAGACATTTTCCTCTCTCGTGCCTTTGACTGCTGTCGTCTTCTCCCCACTACAACCTGCGCGCTGATTCATGTCTGTTTAATATTACTGTAGAACAACACACCGACCCTACCATCAGGAAATTAAAAACAAGCATACTCCGTAAAGAAAAGCCGCGGTACTGTTCTAATAATGGTATTTTATATAAATTGATGGGTGAAAAATGGAAAATTGTTCTTCCCATGAGCATGTTAGAGCAAATAACATGGGCATGCCATGAAATCTTAGCACATGCTGGTCCATATCG
Source organism: Magicicada septendecula (assembly GCA_034769895.1). Taxonomy (NCBI): domain Eukaryota; kingdom Metazoa; phylum Arthropoda; class Insecta; order Hemiptera; family Cicadidae; genus Magicicada; species Magicicada septendecula. The sequence continues at coordinate 236,931,881 of CM068375.1, read as the reverse complement.
GTGTTACTTAGCACTCAAGGAGGACTTTGTGTGTAACAATATGGTGGGCAGAATTCGAAATATTTTGGAGACATGCCAGGAGTGTCAAACTGCAAAATCTCCAAATATGCACACATGTATTGAGCAGCAGGGAATTGTCACTCAAGGGAAAGGTGAGTTACTATGTGTCGATTTCTTAGATCCACTTCCGCGAGGTCTTCGCATATTAAGGCACCTGATTGTATGCATCGACGCCTTCACCAAAAATGTCAGACTCTATCCTGTAACCCGACCAACAACCAAAGCCGTGTTAACAGCTATTCTCAAGAAGTATATCCCAGAGAATGGAACCGTTAAGAGGATACTTAGTGACCAAGGAAAGCAGTTCCAGTTATGTTATGTTTTGGGTTAAATCATTTGTTTGGGATATTGAATTAGGAGAATGTTTTTAAGTTTGGAAAAAAAGAAAAAAAAATTAATTTTCGAGGAAAATAAATTTTTTTTAATAACCTGGAGGCTTATGGAATGTGACAGGCGGTCACACCATGTGTGAATGTGTAAACCATAATTACGACCAGCTGTAGTGGTTGTCCGGGACAATTGGGGTGTGATTGAAAGTAACAAATTTTGCTAAAAATTAAGAATAATAGTATAAATTAGTTATAATACGATATAAAGACTATGAAGCTGTAGTTTAGTGTTTGAGCGAAGTGTTGTGTTGTGCGCGTGTCAAAAGGAGGTGTGAACAGTGGTAATTAGCCAATGGTAAACACGCAACAAGTGTGCATATTCACTTGCATATGAGTTACGATTTGTTGTAAGTACGATATATTTGAAAGGTTAATTAATTTATTCATATGTAGTGAAAACGTTGTTCTAGAACAATCGGGAAAACGGAAGTACAATTTGCACCACGTGGTGTGTCCAGAATGTTCCTACGTATAACATGGAGTTTATAGGAAATATGTCTGTGCGCAGGTAAACTGTGACGTCACCCTAAATCGCTGCAGTTTCAGTATACGAGAAAATAACTTTTATAGTCATTGTACTGGTATCCGCGTCACAATTAATATAATTAAATTTTTAAAAATTTTTACCTTAATCCGTCTATGTGACCGCTTGGTTTCTGTCTTCTTACGCGTTTCGGATTAATTTAATCCATCATCAGAGAGTAAAAATTCGTCGGTTATGACTTCGTTAAAACATTAAAAGTGACACTAAAATACATTTATGTATATGTTCTACAAACACAGCGACGTACGCGGATGTGAGTGCGCACTCGACAACGGTTGACGACGTACTGCAGTTGAGAAAATAACGGCAGTCTTCATGTAGCACTCATCGAGAGCGGTTGCAGTGTTTCATCGTTTAGTCCAACATCTATTTCAGGCAGTCCTTGGGGCCCGTAGAGTCGAGGAAGCAGCGAGTTTCGGCAGGGAACAACCACGGTGTACGAGATTTTCTACTACCGTTCCTGAACTCCGTTTGCTAATCATGGCGGCTGAGACGGACACCGTGACACGGGGCAATTCCTGGAGGTGGTGGCTGGAACGTGGAACACGGACGACGGATCGCTGGAGACCGGGAACGAGATCTTCGACCGGGACAACAACGAAGACGAGAATTCAGGAAAGCAAAATTTAAGAACTAAATTTGATTTTAATAATATAAAGCTGTCAAAAGAAAATTGTTGAACTTTGCAAATAGTGTCATGTTTAAAAGAAAAACTTGAATATTTAAATTAATATCATTGTTTAAATAACAAGAAAACATTTTAATTCAAGTATCGTGTAAGAAAAAAAACAATAAATATATGTAATCACTAATGGATCATTCTTTTCTGCAAGACTGATCGGCTAACTATCTGTTACCTTGCAAAATATATATTGTAACAAGACATATGAGCCCAATATTTAAGTAACCAAAATATTAACACATGTTATAATAATTGAGTCAACAAGACACACTAAGTGTTTAATCTAAAATGCCAAGAATGAAACTACACAAGCAACTCATCGAGAAGAATGAACTCACAACAAGAGTTAATAAGACTAATGGTAACTAACAAATATAATAACATTATAAGAGGAAAGATGATCCAGCAAACAATGATTATACCACAGGAACCAACAACCCAATAGTTTCGGTCAGTAAGGAACCAATGAAAACAAGGAAGAAACATACTACGAGAAAGACACCTAACAACCATGGCATAAAATATAGATTCCAAGAGCCAGTCAACTACAGATCAACATCTTACCCGTATAAATAGCAACTGAAGAACTTACAGATTGAAAAGATAGACAATAACTGACTAACTTAGATGAACCATATACAACTAATAAGATTGTAAATGAGTAGGACATCCTATATTAGACAAAGTGTGAAAGTAACAATAATGTTAATATAAAAGAAGCTGTAAATAAAAGAATAATGACAAGTTATGCACAGCATCAATTTAATGTAAAGGAGTATTAGAATTGTCTCATAATAATAATAATAATAATTGGTAGTCAAATAATCAAAAAATCATGTAAGATAAAAAAGGAAATAAATAATGAATTACCAGTTGTCATTAATAAAACTAGACATGATAAACAAGGTTAAAAGATGTAAATTTGTATCAACTTAATACACCCATTGTTCCTACAAATAATAAAACCACATAACATAAGATACAGGTATTGTCCACCTAACTTCATATATAATAGTAGGAAGAACATACCTAAACTAAAATATTTTGTACCTTAAATCAAGTAGAAATAATAAGCTTTCTACCAATACCAATATAAGATACCAAGAGTAATTTTTATATAAGAATTTAAGTAAAGAAATTGAACAATTGAACAAAACCAGCCAAAATGAGATTCACTATGTGAAACATAAATAAAACCACATTGTAATGCTAAATAGAAATGACAGAAGAATACCTATGTCATAAGTAAGATATAATACCACTATTGTAATAGTTTAAGAGTATTATAAGCAAGGACATAATGTGTAATAGGAATAATTAAGCACACCTGTCATGTGACACCAGGTGTAATTACTATTATCCAATGCTATATGATAAGGAACAGACTAGTGTGTTGAAAACACAGGACTAACTATCAAGATACTACTACTAGTAAACTATTCAAACTAAATAATCGTATGAAAAGACAATAACATCCCAAATAAGAGTTAAAAAAAATGTACACTTCATAGTGCAATATGGAGGTCATACTAATAACAAAAATACCACGGAATAACAATACATTCCAGACAAACAAAGACTCACAGTAGTTGAAACAACTCAATGTTTACAACTGGGGTAATACAGAAGGTACCCAAATACCGTTTATTATATATAATTTGTAAATACAATTGATAGACTCATAGGCTAAGTCAATGATAGCATAAGCACTATATTTTGTCATTAGATATAAGTAACAAGTAAGTGAGAAGTGTGAGAGGACTTGGAAGGCATGCCCACAAGGAGGTATGATTGCCATTAAATAGTTTGAGTTTAAGAATAAATACAATTAATAGTGAACAGTGAAATGTGATAATCTCAAACATTAACTCCCTTAATAATGAACCAAAGCACACCATGAGTGGACTTAAAATAAAGAGCCAAGTGTTACCAACACAGTGATGAGCTTAGATTTGAAATCTATGCCATAATAAGAAAGTTATTACAATTATAAGATATTTGTGTCAAATCGAGCAAATGTTTATAATCTCCAACCTAGACACCCCACGCTAATAACAACAATTAAAATATTGCGCGGAGTGGGTATGTGCATCAAATTAAAGATCGTCAACCAATCAGATCCAAGAGATTAGCCAAATTTACAACGATCACAAGACGGAACGGCAGAGAGAGTTGCGTGTTCCAGACACTTTATAATCAACTTCAGAGGAATGCAGACGGCTACTCGTCCGTAAAGAAGCAGCTGTTCATACAAATTGTGCGCGTCACCGTTGTAAACAAAGCAACCTAACCTCAATTTGTGCCAACATAACTAAACTAGTATCGAAGGTGTTTTAAGTGCAACGGTGCATAATAAAATTGTTCAGTGTATAATCCAGAGCAATTCCGGGATTTAATTTATAAAAAGGGAGTATAGTGATGTTTTCAGTATTAATTAAGAATTTGAAAAAACGATATAATCGAACTACATTCCAATAATGTGTGTAAACAAAGTATGTAGATTAAGGTGTATTATCAATATTATTCAATCAACGGTACTAATGTCAATCCTCAACTTAATTTGAATATTCCATTTTTAAGAATTTTACAAGGAAATAATCATTTATTATGTATAAATACTTAGTGTGATATAACCACACATGATTAAAGTTAGGTGTTTATTAAACATAGATCAAACCAACCTGAATTCATAAACGATTGAGAATTGTTAACTGTATAAAACAATTAACGTAAGTTAATGAAAAATTTCAATGCTATTTATGTTTTGTAATTTAGGAAGAGTCTACTACTAATAAAGTGTTTATGTTTATTATGAATAAGAAACTAAGGTAGTCAAGCTACATAAATACTGGCAACTATACAATTACCTTTTTGTAGAGTCAAATAATGATTGAGATGTTCCATTCAATAACACTGTTTCAAAATATTATTTTATTGTTCACTTTTTAAATGTTTTATCAAGAGTTATTTTAACGTTAACAAACGTTCTTTAAATCCATTATTGTCGATTGACTAATAATTTTGTTAACCTATAATGTCCAAAGCAGGCATGGTTATAATTTCGAATGTTAATTATTAAGAGATGATTGAATTGTAATCGTCTTCAAACTGCCTAATAACGGTAGAACAAGAGTTCTATTGAATAATTTGGTATTTGCCAGCTAAAAGAACCCACACACATGTGAATTAATTAATTTTAACCTAAAAGCATTTAGCCATACACTGATATTGTAAATCAGTTTTACCAACGTGAGACAAATTTTATAAAAGCAAACAACTCATGTTATTTAACTGGAGTTAAAATAATTAATGATACTTTAGATCATTAAAAAGGAGTATTAAACTGAATAAATTATTATTTTATACGAGCAAACGGAGTCAGTTAGTTCATTTCAATAGACTAGATTTCAGAACAGGTGAACGACTCTTATTGGATAGCTCGACACGCAGCGGCGAATTTAAATACGGTAAGTCATTGTCCAGATTACATTGCTACAACGACCCTGCAAGATCGGCACGACTCTCCACAAGTAAGTGATTGTCCTTAAAAAATATTTATGCTTTCAGTGAGGAACTGACGTCACCATTTCGTCTAGTCGACGGAAGAATAACCATTTAAATAAATTAATCGAAGTTGAAAACACTTCGCTAACTAATTTCCAGTGCATTTATCGGATTTATTTACGTTGGATTCAATACTAGATTGAATTGAAATAAATAAATTAATAAAAATAATAAACTAAACTAAAAGTTATTGAAAATTCTAAAACAATATAAACGGTAATTAGCACCCCAGTAAACAGTGTTAATACAAATTGACGCCAACAACGTCAGGCATTTAAGACAAAGGAAAGATTTAATATTTTATATATATATATATATATATATATATATTACAACGTTATTTTTAGACACTTACTTTTACACATATGCTCTTACTCATTTGTGGGCACTTACCCACGTCTCGGAGGTATACTCTTCTTTCGTATTCTTTATTAACAAATTGTGATGATTGCGTTACACGAATGAGAAGTTCCTCAATGGTTTTAACTCCTTGGGTATATACAGCAAGTCTAATGTGTCTGTCAAAATGATAACTTAGTTTTAATACTAATTCGTGCTCCGTGAAACTTGGTCTAAGATGCTTACACCGTTCGACGAGTTGTATGATGTAGCCTTACATGGAACGTTTGCTGTTGACGTAATACCGCCCATACTCCAGCTGGTCTCGTACCTCTCTCTGGGTATGTATATTCCAGTATCGATTTTCCAAAGATGCCTTGAACTGTTTATAAGTTTCTGTTTGGTCCCGAACAATCGTATACCATTTGGATGCTGTTTCCTGGAAATGTCGACTTACAAATTCTATACGGTCTCTTCGTTAAGTTGCTTCCTATAGTTGCCATTTCTCGTTCACACTTATATAAAAATTCTATGGGGTTCTCCCGTTTATTACCTTTGAAACTGATTTTTCTCGATCGTCTACCTTTGGAGCACACATCATTATAGCACTGGGTCGTCTCTTGACTTCCGCTCGTAGTTTTTCTACCACCTCCTGTAGTCCATCTTTCATGTTGTTAATTTCCATGGAGTGGTGAGTAGTTTTTCTCGTGACCTCCTCCACAGCTATTTCTACAGTCTCGGTCCTCACAGTGAGTTCCTTTTTCTGTTGGTGTTGTCCAGGATGCGCTCATTTACGTCTTTGTGTCTGAGATCTTGCTCCTGCTTAGTAATTATAAATTTTGCATTCCACTGTTCAGCCAGTTGTCGAATGTGTTCTTTAGTTTCACGTGTTGTATATTCATGCTGTTCTTTAAATTTACTATCAATCTTTACAGTTTGTTCATTAAGTGACTGATGAACTCGCTGTTCGACTTCTTCAACGCGTGCAGTAAGCTCTGTTTTCAAAGTATTACTGACGAGTTCTATATTACTTTCTAACTGAGTTTTCCCTTCTTCAGTAGTAATTTCTAATCTATTACGACTATCTTCTATTTGAGTTTCTAATCTCGTATTACTATCATCTAATCTTCCTAATTTTTCATTATTAAGTTCTAATTGAGTTTTAAGTTCTGCATTGCTACTCTCTAATTGAGTTTTTAGTTCTGTACTATTTGTCTTCAACTCCTCTTGAAGTCGTTTAAACATCGTTTCGTTTTAATTATTGGTCCACCGTGACTCTATATTTCTTTATTTAAATTATATTTTATTTATCAGTATTAATTTCACAACTCTTTTTCTCTCTGTACTTAATTTAACAATTTGTAATATGATTTATTACATATATTGCCTATTAATTCTTTCTACAATATTTTTTATTTAGTTATTAGGCTTTCTTTATTACCAGGGCGCCATTTACTTGTAATGATATTTAACATTTATTTTCCTTATGTCGTGGCCCCAAGTTGGCAGCGACAATTACTATACAACGTTATTTTTATACAACGATGCCAACGTGGCCTTATACACATATCGAGCCACACGTTGGGGACGCCAATTACTATACAACTTTATTTTTAGACACTTACTTTTACACATATGCTCTTACTCATTTGTGCGCACTTACCCACGTCTCGGAGGTATACTCTTCTTCTGCAGTATTTACCTTGATGTTCCCCGGCTGGGTCGCAGGCTTTGGTCGTTGATTGAGTGTGGATAAGCACGTGAATAACGTTATAAGTTTAATACAAGTAAAGAGTGCAGAGGATTTAGTAACGGTTGTGAAATTAGTACGACTGTTTCAATAAAATCATATTCATTTGATTTATTCTTTAGAAATTCAAATTATCATATTATAAATTGTTTTGTGTAGGTTAGTTATTATTTGAACCCATATATTCGATCTGAATTTAATGCAATTATAACGTCTTTAAATCTTATTTCTTGTCTTTCTAAGACATAGTATACACATACATAAATCATATATGACCTGAAATATGACACAGACATATAATACATAACACATATAATTATTATAAAACGTGATTAATACGTATAAAATTTAATATTCATCTTGTCTTTGCAAGAGTGGTTTTTTAATATATACCACTTAATAAAAACTTTTAATTAATTATATATATTAAAATATTAATAGAGAACATTTATTACTTTAATTCATTCTATTATTTAACGTCCCTATTAATAATCTTTTAATTACAGGTACGTAACTCTCATATTTGAATTTAATTATCTAATCAATTACAAAATATAATAAAAATATGGTTCTCCCTTGACCATTTATTTATGAGATTGCTACAGTTGTATCCTCTATTATTAATTATACTTTGAACATTTATTTATTGATTTTGCAAATTTAAAAATATACTAATTTATTTTAAATTTGTATATGGAAACCAAAGATTCTTCCGATAGACCTCAGTGTCATATATAATATTAAATAAATGTCTGACTTCACCTGCATTTTTCTGCAACCATTTAACTTTGTCGTTACCGTCATCTGGACTCTCGAGTTTGTTGATCCTCTTCGGTATCACCTTCTCTGTCTCTGCGTCGTTGAAATTCCTCGCTCCGTCTCCTGGATGCTGAGTTCTGACGTGGACCTCTGGTCGTGATGATGTACGGCTGGATGTAGCTGCATGTGGCTGTCCCTATATCCTCTCGTCTTCTTCTCTAGTTCCTCTCCTCTTCGTATCTTGTCCCTCGTGGACGTCTAGAAGTTCTATGTAGACTTCTCGAATTTCATCGTAGTTACAACTCTTGTAGATTCGTTAGTATAGTCTTTTTAAAATCACTCGTGTTCATTAATACTTTCACCGACGTACTGCCGGTTCCATCGCACTTCACGTTATTGAATAATGTTTAAAAACCTTACATGATTTTGTAAAATTCGCGGTTGCGAGATGCGTGGATCTTACGTGTCAAAGTGGGTTCATCTGAGAAAGAGTGTGTCGCTCGCTGGGGTTTTATACTGCTCCCGTCGTTGAAATTCCTGTTGGAAACTGTTTTGACAACATTGAACAGGTCGGCGCGTCGTGTTAATAGCTACTTTCAACCTACGCGTGTTTCTATGAAGCGCACACTTTTTTATAAATATTATTTCACCAATCGTTCGGTATAATATTAAACTTTGTTTGTGCAAATTATGAATGTAAAGGTGTGTATATTATGGCAGTTATGGCAAAATTTCACACGGTGGCTGAACGGTTCCCACGATTAATGACCACTTAACGCCAAACTGAAGCGCCAGGCGTCAGCTACGTTTTTACATATGTCGCTGGTTCGTGTGAATTCTGGCTCTCGTTCAGTACTTAAAAAACTGTGTAAAATCTTCCACCCTCGTTTGCATAATTCAACCTGTCTGTCGTTTACACATGTACACGTACACACACACGCAGACTGATACACCAGTGGCGGCAGGTCGCTCTGACGTCACCTCTGCCGGTCAGCGCGTGTCAATTTCTCCCCTTCACAACGTTTAAAACTAACTAAGCTATTTGATTCCATATGCAGGCTTACTTACAATAATGTATTTATTTAAAATTAAATGCTATGTTTATTTCTTATATTATTTCTTATACCTAACGTATATTTATTACATTATTTTTATTATTTACATCTTATATATTTCATACGTGCTTTCGTATGCTATCATACCTCAGTCAGGGGTTGATACATATACTTATACTAAACGTATCGTTCCAATATATATATATATACACATATATATTGTAATAAAACAATATGTGTTAATTACAAATAATATATATTTAGATAATAATTGGTTAACAAAATTTTTTTTATTGGTTATTTTTCATGTTATTAATTAATTTTATTTGGTGTAGTTGTTTTTTAATTGTTTAGATTCAATTAATAAAAAATATACTGTTTAATGACTGTGTGTGTTCTGGTATAAGATTATTTATTTCTTCACTTCAAATAGATTATCTAGGCCGTATCGATTGCATGTAGCAGCCAATTTAATATCTATTCTTCTTCTCCTTCTAGCTCGTTTCCTTAAGAAGTTCACTTTTTCCCTTAAATAATTAATGTAATTTAAATTAAGGCTTATCTGATCAATAAAACAGTATTAAAACAATAAATGAGTTTATTCGTTAACCAATTATTTGAAATTGCCGCAACGGCTTGAATCTTATTCGATATAAAGTTACAGTTCGATTATTTTATATATTCAAAATAATTCAATGGAATTATTATATTATAAAATGTTCTTTTAACTGTAGAAATAGTCAGGAAAGGCAAGAGAATTCAATACTTACAAAGTATTAAAAAACATATTCATGAAACAGACAAAATAATAAAGTATAATGTATATAAAAAGTTAATATTACGATACTGTTGACTTCTCTGACGTCACTCGTCACGTTCCCAGCATCCTCTTTGACTGGAATCAAAATGGCTGCCTTAATGAATTGATCTGCGATGTAAATTCAGCTACGAGTTTTTTCTTCAAATAAATGCCTCCGTTGGTTATTTCCTCTCCAGTGATGTTGTTCTTGGAATATCCACGAGTTGTAGAGTGTAGTGTTGTTAACCCACTGGATTTTGGTTCGGTAATAGTAGTGTTATGTCCCAAAAGGTTCCCTTCACTTGGTGGATGTTTATCTGAGTTCAATTTGGTTCTTATGTCGTGTCTATATGTAGTGACGGTTTAATTTAATATTATTTAATTTAGTTTAATGTTCAGTGATCAATATTATATTAGCCTTCACTTTGATTTATATTCTATTCATCTTTATATGGCTTCGTCATATATCTCGGTTAGTGTTAGTTAAAATTTTCGTTAATATTTCTCTGAGAAGTCTTTTGACACGTCTGTCTCGTTTGGCTTTTAACAATCAACTAACTGATTTTTGTTCCTGCATATATAAGATTTATAATATTTCGGTATCATTTCTCATTGTTCAGCCATCAGCTGTTGTCTTTGAATTCAATCTTATATATAAAAAATATTGACATTTTTATGTTTAAATGGCTATAAATTATTTGTTTAGTACCTTTATGTAATTTTAATTATATAACAATATTCCCGATTTTATTTTATACAATTTAATACAAAATTTTCCTTATTTTGGTTTAAATTGTGCTTCTGAATTACATTCTTTGAAATGTATCTGTAGGCCTTATCTTGACTTACAGAATTACCTATTACATGGTTTAAAATATGTTTTATGTGACAATTTATTTTTCACTCGATTCATAATTACGTATCTGCAATTTACCTAATTTACATCCGGCTATTATTTTAAACATTTAACAAATTATTTGCATTTTACTAGTACACTTTACTGATTATGGCCTTATCTGGTACAAACACCTATTTTAAGTCAATTTTACATGTTGATTCCTCTCATTACTATTATAGGTCGTGGTTATTATTATGATAATGTATTTGTATATTGAATAGGGTAATTTACCTCAAATTAGTCTAGGTTCTATTAACTTGTATTCTTTGATTAGATTTGTATGGTCAAATTTGAATTTGTCTTGGTCATCAATTTCCAATTTTCCTAGCAAAGCTATTATTAATTCATCTTATTAGTTTCATATTTTTTGATCCACTATTTCTGGTTTGTTTGAATTATTATTTTGCCTTTCCTTACTTTACAAAATATAACATTAATTAACATGATTAAAATACAATAAATTCTTACATTCTAACATCTAGCATTTACTAGTATCAACACATCTTGTATGGTATTCACAAACAATAATAACATAAAATGGTAAATAATTATATAAATAAATACATTAAGACCTTATATTAATAACTGTCTTTTGTTTGTCCTTTTTTAAACTGGTTTGGGGTGTTCCCCTTAATCACATTTATTTTAATTATAATTATTTTTTAAATCATTTTCAATTATATGTATTGGATTCTCTTATTTGGGCTAGTCGTTTCACTTAAATTGGTGTAGTTGATATAATTTTATTTCTTTGGAATTATTTATTTGCTGCTCTAGAGGTTTTTTGTCTCTTTTAATAGATCTTTTGTGTATCTGGATTATTAATTCCCTTTAATTCATTAGTCCTGGGCTATTACTCCCTTTGTTTCCTATTTTAAAAATTGTCATTTCTATTTTATTTGTTCCAAACTATTATTCATTATTATTACATATCTTGCTAGTTGTCATGTTTTTTATTTGTCCTGGGCTGTTACTCTTCACTACTCCATATCTTAAAAATTGTCGTGTTAATTTATTTGTCCTGGGCTGTTATTCTTCACTACTCCATATCTTACTGGGTCTACTAATTATTATACTGATATGATACTCTTATTATTTATTTTTCAACACTTTATGGCTATAATTTGACTACATATAATTCCTTTGAATCGACTTTTCTAGTTCTGTTAAGTTCTTTTTATCTATAATTGTAAATACTTTTCTGTTAATTTTTATTTAAGTTGATAATATTCCTTCTAGATGACTTCTTCCCTTCCTTTCATATATTATCTTATTTTGTAGAACAAGGTAAAAACTTCGTTGTGCTACAATATATATAAAAGTTGTATTTCAAAGAGATGAAACTGAGACACCTAGAAGTATCACGTTCTTTATTATTTTCGTGAGCAAGGCCAACTTTCTTATCTTACCTACCGTTATACGCTTTTTACTAACAGATAAAATGTATTCCTATAACGGAATAAAGAAGATTTATTAGTATTATAGAACACGACTAATGTAATATTAATAAAGAAAGTAAACATATTTAGCAAATAAAAAATGCTTAAAATAGAACAGCTTAGTAATATTTTAACAATAAGAGATAAAAGTACTTAAATCGCAATTAAAAGCAAAGCATTTATATAGTCTATATAAGTGCGAGAAGCGACTACTTTCTGGAATTTTAACTTAACACTTACCACGCGCTAAAGTTATGCTGATATATCTTTCTATTTTGAATATGAATTTGCGGCAAATTTTACTATCCCTTATACATAACTTATACTCTGCTTTTACGTAATATAATATTACATTTTACAATATCGATTGACGACTCGTTGGGCACTTGGTGAAAAATATTATTACAAAGGTTTTTAAAAAATATACAGGCACTTGGTAAGTTTCACAGTTTATTATTTACCTCTGGCAGCTGTGTCAGCTTACTAAGCTATTCTCAAATAGATCAAGGAACAACTAAATAAAGGATTGGGAACATGTGTTTAGGGTGTGTATCCGGACATGTGTGGGGTGGGTGGAGGAACTAGTAAAGTAAGGTCAAGTGTTTGTACTCGTAAAAACTAAGTATAATCAGAAGGCGAAATATAAAAATTAAGTAAACTAAATAGCAACTTTTAATAAAGGAGATACACAAAATTCAGTTTGTTCGTTTGTTAAATTTTTGTTACTTTCGATTGCTTTTTAAATTTCATTTATAAATTTAATGTAATTTCTAGAAGATATCACGGAAAATTGTATTCTTAACAATTTTACGGGGACAAAGTCATATGGTACCCAGGGAGAAATGTAAATTTATAGAAAGCGGTGGTTTTCTTTAGAAGTAAGAAAACATTAAAATATGTAGTAAAGAGCTATTCAAAAGACGACCTTGCGTTGACGCCAGTAAGTCGGCTAAGAATTTATATTTTGTCACGGACGGGTCGGACCGTCATAAAACTGTATTATTTTGCTAGGGTGTAAGAAACATTTACTAAGGTTGTAAAAGTTAAGTGCACCTAACAATAGGGAGCTATATTTTAGAGAGAATGTGTGAAATGGAAGGTGACGCGAAGTTTCATACCACGTGTTCACGCGCATTTTGTGGACGAATAGCGGATAGCGTCATTTTTTGCGCGGGCTGTTCCGATAAACAGATTGGGTAGTTTTGAATTTAGCGGTAAGTCAGACCAATAGGCATGTAGTTTGTCGATATTGAGTGAGGGTAGTTTTAGCGAAATATAAAAATACGTAGTGTAAGAAGTTAGAGTAGTCAACGGAGAGATTACAGATATTAGACTCGTATTAGTTGCAATAATAATTTCTCAGTAATTTGATTAAATATATTTCAATCGCCACGTAAGACAGTCACGGTAACGCGATATTAAGTATTGTGAAAGCTACATATTATAAACATTTAATAATCGTTTACAAGAATAACGTGCAGAGAAATTAGAGAAGATAAGTTAAAATCGGGTAACATATCCAAGTTTTACTTAACACAGCATCAATCGTTAAATCGAAATACATTGCGATTTAAATGTGTCAACGTCATGGTGCGGGACGGTCGATCAATAAGCAGTTATTAATCTGGTGTTAGACGCACTTAGCTTTGTAAAAGAATATACTGTGTATTCAACAAGTGTATTAGCATACGGCACATGTGTAGTTATCACTAAGTTGTCAAAGTGAATGGTGTTTAATACCTGTGAAACAAGTGTATAAATTAGTGCAAAACTAACAAGGATAAGGGCTCAACGATTAACGTCGGCGACCTGCCTGGAACGTGTAGAATTGATTACATCGCGGCGCAGAGTGGATTCAACATGCAAGTAAATAATAAAATGAACACTTATTGTACTATTGTCTATTAAATTTAAATGTATGTAACTCATACTTGGTGACTCAATTAGTCAAAGAATTCATAGCCAAGAAATAAGCACAAACAAATTTTATAGCAAACTTATTAAAGGTAATGATCTACAAATTTTGTAATATGTAAATACAAATTAGTTATTAAAAACTTAATTAATAACAGTCAAATTGTGTTTATTTATTACTGGCGCCCTGGGATAATTTTTAAGAGTCGGTACACTAAAGTAATTGTTACATTCTGTTGCTGATAATTAGTATGTTATAAATATTAATATTGTCATTGGGTAAATTAGCTTGATAAACTCTTACTTTTCACATGCTCGTAGGCCGAGTGTAGTATGTATAATAGTAACGTGAACTTTTATTAAGGCCTATTTAAAAGTGTATTACATTCTGTCGCCCGGAACGTGGGACTATTGAGTCACTAATAGAATAGTAAAATAAAAATAAAATAGAATTAAGAATAACGATAATATAAGATATAGTTGTATGATTACGCGGAGTAAGAGTGGGAAAAACATTAACACACAGAACAACACGCACGGAGAAAACAATAACATGAATACAGAAACAACATCCCACGGTAACGAAATGGACTTCGATATAAACAATCAGATAGGAGATTCGCAGAAGATCGCACACATTTCAATGGGGAATGAAGAGTCAAGGACGCGGGGACTGAACGAAGAAAATGCAGAAACACAACATATTACACAAGAAACACTAGTAGAGGTTAGAGAGAGACCAGTATATCAGACATTACCAGAGAAAAACAAAGACACCGATATATGTACAATACTCCAACAACTAGTACAACAAACACAACGAATTGAACAACAATCGAAAGAAACAAAAGAACAACTATTACAACAAACACAACGACTTGAACAACAATCGAAAGAAACAAAAGAACAAATAAAAGAACTGGCGGAAAAAACAACACAACAGCTAACACAACAAGCGACACAACACAAACAACAAATGCAACAATTATCAGAGCAGATGCACAAACAAAATATGGAACTAAGAAACGAAGTATTCACGCAACTCAATCAAGAGAGAGCAAATAACCAAAAAATTCTCCAGGAGTTTAGAGTAGATATTGATAATAAGATCGAAGAAAATTGTGATAAGATTAGTATCGAAATTAGTGCCAATACAAAACAACAAATTAAAGAACTTGACGAAAAATACAATAATAATTTTGAAATAATTATTGAAACAGTAAGTGTAAACAATCAAAGATGTGCAGATAACACGGCAGCTATAAATGAATTAAAGGTCGAAAAACTGAAAGAGTTGGAAACTAAAATCAACAGCAAGTCTGACGAGACACACCTTAAATTACAACAAATACAACAGGAAGTACGAACTAAACTAGCGTCAATAAGCAACACACCATGTAATCGGAGCCTGACAAACGAACAGGTGAAGGACATAAAATATAATGGCACGGGTGATTTCCCGATGGAATTTATTAAAGAATTGAATGAAATATTCAGAGAACATTATCAAGATGCTGGAAACATCAAGTGGATAGCAAGACATCTTGAAGGAGAGGCAGCAGTGTGGTGGAGGTTAGTAAAAGATAACATTAACAATTTTGTGGACTTCACTGACGCATTTATAAGTAAATATTGGAATGACGTCATCCAAGAGAGAGTACGCAATGAACTGGAATTCGGAAGGTATCACGCCGAGAATGGAATGAACATGATCCAGTATTTAGAGCGTAAACTGTTAGAAAATCGTCAATTAATTCCGCCAATACCTGATAAGTATTTAATTAGAAAAATTACTAAACATTATCCGCATGAAATAAGAGTTGCGATAATTACTCGTGGTGTAGTGACAATCAATGAATTCGAGCAGGTCTTGTTAGAATTTATGAGTCTGAGAAGTGACACCAGAGAGGCGAGCCGAGGGTACTATGACGGACGGCGAGATCGTAAATCATGGACGAGGGGTGAAGAGGAGAGAGAGCGACCAGCTGAGCACGGGCGCACAAATGAAAGTGAAAGTAGGCCAGTCACTTCACACTACCCCAAACGAACAAACAAGTTTAAAAATGAGAACGAACCTATTCCATTGACCAGCGGTGCGAACGGTAACAAAATTAATACCGTTATGCCAAAAAACTAGCTAAGTTTTGTAAATATGAAGTAGACTTAAGTAATATTAGTAAATATATTAACACTACTTTTCTAGATTTAAGAGATGATTTAATGGATGATGATGATGTCAACATAACATGTAAAGTTAATAAATGTCCGGAAGTAAGTGTCTCGTTGAACGGTGTGTCTACATGCGCCTTATTGGACACCGGGAGCCAATTAAACGCTGTCTCAGAACAGTGGTTTAAAGACAATAAAAAGGAATTGGGTGATCTAGAAATGTTAAAATTGTCGAATACCGTAATTAAGGGTGCAACCGGCAATAAGTCAAAAAGGGTTACACAACAAATCCTATTAACTGTCCAAATCGAAAGTTTAAGAGTCGATAGTGTCTTCGTAGTTGTCCCAGAATTAATAAAAAATTGTATCTTAGGCATAGGGTTATTGGAAGAAAATGGGTGTGTGATCGACCTGAACAACAAACGATTAATCATTCAGGGAGACAAAAACCAGGAAGGAACTACAGCGGAGATACTACGAGTAGAACTCGCATCTGCCGATGAAGAGATCGAAGAATTGATTGGACAGAAGGTACAAACTATCACAGACATAACCGAAGCTGAACGGAGCGAGCTAAAGCATATTTTGATGGATAATAAAATGGTATTCCGGGATACGCCAGGTAGGATTAACTCGTATCAACATAAATTCGAAGTCACCGATCGGACACCCTACTGTCAGAAAGGTTGGCCGATTCCGATGAGATACAAGGAAGCAGTGAAGGCAGAAATCCAGAAAATGGAGGCGCATGGTGTTATTGAAAGGGCCCAGAGTCCATACGTCAACCCTATGGTTACTGTCGTAAAGAAAGACCAGACGGTTAGATTATGTTTGGACGCCCGTAAGCTGAATTCAGTAACAGTTCCAGACCATGAGGGAGCCATTCCAATTAACGAGATACTGGCAAAATGTGGTAACATTAAAGTCATGTCCACAATTGACCTCCGTAGCTCATTTTGGCAGATCCCATTGCATCAGGAATGTAGAGATTTTACTGGGTTTTTGTACGAAGGCAAGTGCTATCGGTACACAGTGACGCCGTTCGGATTGAAGACTAGCCTAGCAAGTTTAACACGTGGTTTGGACCGAGTATTGTCGGAAGAAGTGAAGGCATTTACGATCTTATATGTAGATGACTGCTTATGTATCTCGGATAGCGTGGAAGAGCACCTACGGCACTTAAAATTATTATTACGTGACATCAAACAAGCTAATTTAACTGTCAACTTTAAAAAATCGCAGCTGTTTCGTAAAGAGATTGATTACCTGGGATATCGCTTAACAACAGAGGGTATCACCGCCGCACCAGATAAGATTAGAGCCATTCAGGAATTTCGGAAGCCAAAGAATCAAAAACAACTTAAAGGATTTCTGGGCTTAACCAATTTTTACAACCGATTCACCAATAAATATGCCGAAGCGACGCAACCGTTGTTAAACTTATTAAAAAAGAATACCACGTTTAAATGGACAAAGGAAATGGATCAGCATTTTGAGAGAGTCAAGGAATTATTCATCGAATCAGTGGTTCTTAAGCATCCTGACCCCAACAAGCGTTTCTACCTACAGACGGATGCGAGTCGTTATGCGTTGGGAGGCCAGCTTTACCAGCTAGACGAGAATAACGACATTGGAGTAGTCGCATACACAAGCCGCGTGGTACGGGGAGCTGAGCGTAATTACTTCACCACAGAATTAGAGCTACTGAGTGTTGTATACTGTTTGCAAAAATTTAGGACCTACGTACTGGGTAAGCCTTTTACAATCATTACTGACAATAAGGCGTTAATATTCATAAAAAAGTGCCACCTAAATAACTCCCGCATAACGCGATGGATTCTCGCTATACAGGAGTATGATTTCGACATCATTCACTGCAAAGGGCGAGATAACATCGTGGCGGACATCCTGAGCAGGCATCCTGAAGACATGGACGAGGAACAACCAATCGATCGAACCGAGGAGTTAGAGATCAATCTTATCAACATCCGCATCAGTAAGGAGGCTAAGGAGCAGCTCAAGAATATAAGAAGTTATCAACTAGCCGACATGAAATTGAAGCGAATTATCGACGTAATACGAGCCAATAAACAACATAAACTTGCCCAAAAATACAGTTGGCACAATGACAAATTATACCGAAGCGAAAAAGGGATATGGAAACTTATGTTGACCAATGAACTTTGCCACAATATGATTGCTGAACTACATCAGGCATACAGTCATGTGGGAAATCGTCGTACATATCAACTGTTCAAAGAAAATTTCACGGGGAACTCAGTTAATAAGATTACCAAATTAATTACGAAAACTTGTCAAATATGCCAGAAAAGCAAGGACCCATTACTACACACATGAACACTGATACTACATAGATACTAAACAGATTGTAATAGCACACAACGTCTACATATGTAATAATTGTAAGATTCGAATACTGGTGTAATAAATAAGATAATCATTGTTAATTATTAAATTGTATAAGCATTCCAAAAGATATTAGCGTAGTTATTATGAATGTACTACATTGTAAGAGTAAGTTAAGGGAAATAGAACGTAAACAGATGTTAGGGCAAAATGTCATTGTAACATGTGTTGAGATGAAAGGGAGAGTAAAGCAAAATATTTTATAAGTAGTTGTTTGACCAGTTTGTCAAGGGTGGGACGGAGAGTCTGTATGTAAACAAACCTTGAAATGCCGTTGACACTTAGGGTATAACAACAGATCGTATACTAACTAATATTACCATGTTATGTTAAATAAATTAAGAGTAATTAATATAATGTGATGTACAAACAAATCTAGATTATAGCAAGGGTTAAACAAATTATTGTTAGTAATATAAAATTTTAGCAGGGGATTAGGGACGCATCAATAGAATCAATCCCAAATTCTATTAAAATTTTGATGTGATTCTATCGGGGGACGATATCACGGAAAATTGTATTCTTAACAATTTTACGGGGACAAAGTCATATGGTACCCAGGGAGAAATGTAAATTTATAGAAAGCGGTGGTTTTCTTTAGAAGTAAGAAAACTTTAAAATATGTAGTAAAGAGCTATTCAAAAGACGACCTTGCGTTGACGCCAGTAAGTCGGCTAAGAATTTATATTTTGTCACGGACGGGTCGGACCGTCATAAAACTGTATTATTTTGCTAGGGTGTAAGAAACATTTACTAAGGTTGTAAAAGTTAAGTGCACCTAACAATAGGGAGCTATATTTTAGAGAGAATGTGTGAAATGGAAGGTGACGCGAAGTTTCATACCACGTGTTCACGCGCATTTTGTGGACGAATAGCGGATAGCGTCATTTTTTGCGCGGGCTGTTCCGATAAACAGATTGGGTAGTTTTGAATTTAGCGGTAAGTCAGACCAATAGGCATGTAGTTTGTCGATATTGAGTGAGGGTAGTTTTAGCGAAATATAAAAATACGTAGTGTAAGAAGTTAGAGTAGTCAACGGAGAGATTACAGATATTAGACTCGTATTAGTTGCAATAATAATTTCTCAGTAATTTGATTAAATATATTTCAATCGCCACGTAAGACAGTCACGGTAACGCGATATTAAGTATTGTGAAAGCTACATATTATAAACATTTAATAATCGTTTACAAGAATAACGTGCAGAGAAATTAGAGAAGATAAGTTAAAATCGGGTAACATATCCAAGTTTTACTTAACACAGCATCAATCGTTAAATCGAAATACATTGCGATTTAAATGTGTCAACGTCATGGTGCGGGACGGTCGATCAATAAGCAGTTATTAATCTGGTGTTAGACGCACTTAGCTTTGTAAAAGAATATACTGTGTATTCAACAAGTGTATTAGCATACGGCACATGTGTAGTTATCACTAAGTTGTCAAAGTGAATGGTGTTTAATACCTGTGAAACAAGTGTATAAATTAGTGCAAAACTAACAAGGATAAGGGCTCAACGATTAACGTCGGCGACCTGCCTGGAACGTGTAGAATTGATTACATCGCGGCGCAGAGTGGATTCAACATGCAAGTAAATAATAAAATGAACACTTATTGTACTATTGTCTATTAAATTTAAATGTATGTAACTCATACTTGGTGACTCAATTAGTCAAAGAATTCATAGCCAAGAAATAAGCACAAACAAATTTTATAGCAAACTTATTAAAGGTAATGATCTACAAATTTTGTAATATGTAAATACAAATTAGTTATTAAAAACTTAATTAATAACAGTCAAATTGTGTTTATTTATTACTGGCGCCCTGGGATAATTTTTAAGAGTCGGTACACTAAAGTAATTGTTACATTCTGTTGCTGATAATTAGTATGTTATAAATATTAATATTGTCATTGGGTAAATTAGCTTGATAAACTCTTACTTTTCACATGCTCGTAGGCCGAGTGTAGTATGTATAATAGTAACGTGAACTTTTATTAAGGCCTATTTAAAAGTGTATTACAAATTTCCAGAATATTACATTTTGTGTTAGTTATGGTATATTGATCATTTGCAATATAAAAATAGATTTAAAAAATATTTCAGTTCAGATTTCAAACAATGACACATTGTCTATAAAATGTATATTTTATCCATTGCTATACATATTTTATCATCATATATATTATTATTGGCTTCCTTGTAACACCGACATAGAAAAAAATTTATTATTTAGAAAGTCGTGAAGAAAAATTGCTAATCTGATCAACGCAACATTTTTTAGTAAAATTTGTATTCATACTTACAGGAAAGTATACTTGTGTTTACGTTTGTCGTAAAAAGTTTGAGATATTTGTTCACCACTTTACGACTATCGTCAGCTTTATTTCTTTATTCTGTCTGTATCCAGTATCAGTCTAGTTTCCTAGTTATATACATATAACTATTTTACTACTTTATGCATTTGTTCTAAGAACTCAGCTTAATGTTTCTTCAAAAATTAGCTATATTTATGTGATTCTTCCTATGTCTTTTGATCTATCTCCACATGTCTGTGCCTTGCTGTGTCCATGTAACACTGCTTCCAGCGTACCCGTCAATCTTGGCGTACGCATACCCGATCCTGCTAACTGTCGCCTCCTATAGAATCCCATAATGGAGAACTCTTCATCGGATTTACCGCCGTACTTCCCAAACCAGAACAAGCAACGCAGCCCTTTATTCAATGAATTTGATACATGCAGCTTGAATTTTATGAACGCAGCTCTCTCCCAGCCTTGACTCATGAAGCTGAACCGCCGGTGGACGACTCCTGTCGAGGCCGTAGTAGTAACCATCAACAGACATATCAAAAACATCAAAAGCCCTACCTTCCTTCTTAATCACCTTCTGGCACTTACAAACACTCCAGCCGGACACAATGGGTAGCCAACCATAAGATAAATCCTGCATTTAAAACGCTCTAGTTTTTCCTTTTCCAATATTCTGCTTCGACTACTAAATAGTCCTACACCAAACATCTGACGCCGCGTTCAACACATTTTCCGTCTTTTGTATCTCAAGCTGTTCGATTCCACGGCTGCTTCATATCCGGTTGGCAGTGTAACCCAAACCCACCTCACATATTCATTACCACAAGGCATTCCGAATAAACAAAACACACACACGCGCGCGCGCGCGCGCGCAACCGATCAAGTTTTGTTTCTTCTTCTTGGTACTTCTACCTATTCATTGTTAGGCCTGTTCTAGCGTTATTTTTCTTCCATACCTACTTTTTCACAGGTTAAAGAGGGCTAGTCCCCAAAACAGGTTGATATTCGCCCTTGGACGAGCCTCAAACAGCTCAAAAAGATCCTCAATCTCTTGAAACTTCATGTCGACGTTAGCTACTCTAAAAAAAACTATCACACATATATAAACTAAAACCACTCACACAAACACAAGCGCGCTTGCGTACATACATGTTACAATAGCGCGGTACCATCCTCTAAGTTTACGTAGGTTTAGATGTTTGCGGTGTCCAGATGTTTACCTCAAAAATGTTCTTTAAATAACGAATCAATTTTCAAAAGTCGGTGTAGTTCTTCAAGACAGCCAACAAATAAATGTTTATATAGTAGTTTAAAGGTTTGTTTAAATGTTTCAATGCTACTTCCTTGTGTATTGTTTACTTCCGATGGGTGTGAATGTTTTTACATTTAGACGACAGTACTCCGTCACAACACACGGCCGTCTCATTTACACAACTTGTATTCTGCACACTAAGATACCAAGGTACGTATATGCAATTGAAGTGTCAGGCTGATACTTCAATAATTAGTATTTTGAAGTTTTTAAATTATTTCTTGAAAATGGCTCCTGAAACATTCATTTCAGTAAATTCAATCAATGATGAAAAATTCTGTTATTTAAATTTGTCTTTATATTTTTTGTTATCCATGTCGTATTGGATATAACCTTGTTACGGTACACCGTTTTAAACAAAATCATCATCATGATGATGATCATCATCATCATCACCACTCCAAATATTAGGTCCTAGATCTGTTTCGCAACCCATTTCCTCATTGGTGTACCGATATTCTGTTCCTAGTAAGGTGATAACCCAAGGCAACCATGGATAAACGAACTTCAGGCATGCGGTTCAAGTGTTCATACCATCTGCTCCTGTGGACTTCAGCGTCTTGTACAACGATACAACGTGTTTAATTTGCTTCTCCTCGTTTATATTCCGGTCCAGGAGAGAACAACATTGCGTCCATCTTAGAAACTTCATTTCAGCTGTCTGAATGCTCTGTACGTCCCTTTTACCAAGAGTCCATGTATCACTGGCATACAGAAATGTAGGTTGTAACGTCACAGAACGTTCCATAAAAGAAATCATTTATATAGTAAGTTAGCATAAGAGGAAAGTGAGGTGAACAGTATCGAACCCAAGTAGTCCCAAAAAATTGTGTAATTTTGTATAATAATTATTTCTATCAACTTGAAAAAACGACCAAACTATGACTAAGACAAAACCCCATATATATTATTAAAGTGAATAAGAGTGAAAAAACCATAAGACACTATAAGAGAGAGAAATAATGTCAGAATCAACCAAAATGAAGTCAACAATTATTAAGTTTTATAACTATGAATAGAGTATTAAAAACTATTTTTTGTGAATAAATGGACATGATCCATTATTATATTATGTGATGTAAATAAAACAAATGTATTAAATGATTTAAATACATTATTAGAAAGAATCTAAGTTAAAATAAAAATTGTATATTTGCAATGACAAAAAATATTAATGTGTTGGATTTGAGACCATACACCCAGTTTTCATGAAAAAATTAATTATTATCAGATTTAAATAAAAGCTATATGCAATTGTCAAGCAGTCAATAGTGAACAATTTATCTTAAATAAAGAAAGCTGTCAAATGAATAACAAGCAGTCAAAATAGCCAAAAACAGTGTTAACTAAGAACATGTAATAGGCATCTAATATTGTATAATTTATGAATTTAATGTTGCCAAAATGCAACCAAATTGCATTAGAAAGCTGTAATATGATATAAAACAACTATACTAATATACCTGACTAACTTTAACATTGTAATAGTCAAGTTAGCAAAATATTTACTTATACCATGTATGGCTGGAACCAATCATCCAGTACAAAAATAATCATATCTGGCTAAATACTTACATAATGCTAACAAAGATAAGATAGTAAGGTACAATACATCAGTATACCTTAATAAGAAACAAACTCAGTTGAAAGTAAAGTCAATTCTAAAAGAATTTAACTAATAAGAGTGAGATTTGTCACGCCATAAAAAAGGAAATCTCTAGACCAATCAATGATGCTATGTCATCTTGTGATAAATATAATATATGTACAGAGTAACCAGGTATCACAAAAGATAGACAAAATAATAAACTCTGTGTGTACAGTAGTGAAATAATACATATATTAAAGAAAAAGACTAATCATTGTATTAGAAACTGACAAGAATCTAGTCCATGAGCAGAGGCCATATAAAATTGTATTTATTTGTGTTTTATCTATGTTAAAATTTGTTTATTTTGTTGTAGGAAGGTAGTAGTATTAGATGTTCAGCTTGTGGAAGGAACTTAGTAACTCCACAACAATTTTTGTTATAAAAATTGAGTTTTCAATGACAACAACTCAAGGTGAGGGTTGTATATTGTATTGTTTATTAGACTTAAGTTAATTAGAAACCAATCATATTTAGTATCGCTAGATTCAGTTAAAAACAGGGAATCTAAATGTATTAATGGCATACAAATTGTGAGTACTAATGTAAAACTGTTTGATAAATACCAGAGTAATTTTTGAAATATCCTTTGTATGAAGAATAAGAAATTCGTTCTAAAAGCTTCTACGGAAGTGAAAATTGTTCCATGACATTCCATTTCGTTTATTCTCGAACATTCTAGAAAGAATTTTTACACAAATATACCGGAAGTCGATGAAAACAGTCATCCTGAATTAGTATAAAAGAGAGACCAAATCCGACCGAAAAACACTTGAAACTTGAACTCCAGAACTGATGCATCACCCACAACACTGATCAACGCAGCTAAGGTGAAACCGAAGAGGCGAGAAAGCGACAAGACACGGAGAAAGGCTTTTTCCCGTACATAGACATACCGACTGACTTAACCTCAACGAGAATCTACGCCAAAAGTATCGCTGAAATAGAGCAGCGATACGGCAAATTTTAATAAAAATCACGCAGCCAGAACGTCAAGCGGCCCAGGAGGGACCAAAAATTTAAATAGAGAACGAATTCTGCTGTGTTCGCATAGACTGACTAACGTGACAATAATTCCCCCTAACGTAAACAAACATATACCCAACAAGCCTTTCTTCTCGGCACTGAATGGGAATCAGCGCTACGGCGGATAATTTCTGAATCAACGCGGAGCAGCTGAATTTGACTTTAAATAGATTCAGTGTACACCCGAAGAGGCGAGATTGAGAAACTACCCGAAAGGAGTGTCCAGTGCGAGAATAAATAACCATTGGAACGTGAGTTAGCAAAATTAAAGTCATTTGTTACCTGGTTACATTTTATCACGCAGTTGTACTTCACACGCCACACATACACCTTCAAATCACTTAGTTTTTTCTTGTAAGGCATCTAATTGATATGTCTTGGTAGTTCAAAGGAGTCACGTCCTGAGAGTAAAGATTTTTCACGTATTAAACTCATGCTTTTCAACTGAGTCAAAATCTGAAATATGCTAGCCGATACTTGATTGGATATATAAAAAATTGTCAATAATAATAACTTGTAAAATTTTTTCTCTGCAATTTTATAATTTTTTTCTATGAATGTTAGTCCTTCAGACGATTTGTTTGTTTTTGAAGAATCATTAAACTTAACTGATTTTTCCAAGCTAAACTGACTTGTTTAAATTTTTTTTCGTAGATTTAAAAATTTTATCAATCACATTCTTTTCTTGGAACAAACGTTTCCAAGTGGCGCCCACAAAAAGCATAGTATTAAGTTGTGTTACAGGACTACATCACTGCAGAGGATCCAGTCAACAGAGTAAGTAACAAAAGTGCGCGCAGGTAACGCCCGACAAATTACAACACTATTACACAAACACCACTCATCTTTTCTTTCTTTTATAAATTGGCAGCCCAACTGGTGAGGCTCGAAAAAGACGGAACAAGCCCGGCAACTACCAACATATTAAAATGCCGCAACCTAAGGGAAAAAAGGTGAAGAAGACTGTGGAACCCGAGTTAATTGTGGAAGACGGAGAGGAAGTACAAATGGAGGAAACGCAATTAGAACCGCCCACACTAGAAATGGAAAGACCAGTACAAACGGGAGAAGAACCCATACAAATGGTAGAACAAACAGAGAAACCCGAAACAGAAACAATAACAGGGAGCGTTGACATGAATATAATAATGATGATGGCGATGCTCCAAAGAATGGACGAAAAAATGAACAAAAATACAGAATCCCTGAAGGAGGATACAAAATCCCTGAAAGAGGATATAAACAAAAACAGGCTGGAAGATAAGGAGAAATTAGACAAAAACATAGAATCTTTAAAGAAGGATATAACCGAGAAAATAGATGACAATGGGAAAAAACTGGAGATATTCCAGGAGGAGAATAAAAAAAGTATAGAGTCCCTGAAAAAAGAAATTAGCATAAAGTACGAAATAGTAAACAAAACGATCAATGATAATAAAATTGATAGTGACAGGAAGGTCGAAAACATGGAGAAACAGTTGGAAAGGTTACAGGAGGGAAACAATACACGTTTCGAAAATATAGAGGAACAAACAGTAGAGACCAAACAAGATGTTAGAAGACTCGAAAACATGGTAAGGCAGAACCAAGACGCCCTCATGCAGGAGGTGGGAGAAGTCCAGAAAGACGTTAGCTAGAGGATGCAGAAAACATATGACATCGCTAACAGGCTGGACGAACAGATAAAAACTAACAAAAATAGTATACTGGAAATAGACCAGAGAGAGAAAAACCTGCAGGAAAGATTAGAGGCGCTGAGAGACACACCAATACTAAACACTCATACGTGTCATGGTGAAAACAGGGAAGTAATCAACTTCCAGGACTATCGACGAAACCCAATGGAATTTTTGGAAAGAATGGAGGAGTTTATTGGGAGAAATAGAGAAACAAGGTGGGACAGGATAAGAGAGATGCTTGACGAGACGTTTAAAAATACTAAGGATAACTGGTGGATAGCGGTACGACCCGAAATAACGAATTTAGCAGAGTTTAAACGCCAGTTTAAGGAAAAGTATTGGTCAGAGACCGCACAAAACAGGGTAAGAATGGACATTTTCTATGGCAAATACGACGCGTCCTATGGACAGTCCCCGACGTCTTATCTCGCGTCAATATACCAGACCAAACCTTTGACGGCGAAAAGGAACAATTAGCCAAGATTTACCACATTATTAAGAGCAGGGAGGATTTAAAAGATATTTTGCACGAAATAAAGTCACAACAAGAGGCCGATCCGAAATTAGGAGATATTAGAAAAAGGGTACAGGAAGGCGATGAGGTCATAAACAGATTTTATTGTATACACGACGACACTTTGTTTATTAGGAATACCCCGCAACAAGAGAATTGGAAATTAGTGATTCCACCAGCGATAGAGAGACCGCTAATAATCGACTATCACGATAGGTACGGACATATGGGTGCCCTTAAAGTAAGGAAGGCATTGGAAGAGCAAACATACATCAAAGGGATGAATAAGAAGGTGCAACTGGCGATACGGTCGTGCGATATTTGTCAAAAAGTAAAGTGTGATAAGGAGAGGAAGGAAGGGGTCATGATACCCATATTATCTACCGAAAAATTGGAAAAGGTATTTCTCGATATCTGCGGACCCTTTCCACGCAGCGCTGGGAGATACCGATATAAATTTATCGTAATCATTTTCGACCACTTTAGCAAGTATACAAAGCTATACCCAATAACTAGGGCAACGACCAGGAAAATAATAGACATAATAATCAAGCGTTATATAATGGAAGTGGGCCGACCGTATTCTATAATTACGGACCACGGTACTCAGTTTAGGGGAAAACTTTGGAAGGAAAGCTTGGGAGAACACGGAATAAAAACGTACAAGACGTCCGTATATCACCCGAATAGTAACCCAGCCGAGAGAGTGTTAAGGGAGGTAGGACGGTTACTAAGAACATACTGCCATAACGAGCAGAAAAGATGGCATGAATATGTAGCCTCTACCGAGGATTTTCTCAATTTCTCGCATCACAATACCATCGAGATGTCGCCATACACGGTTATGTTCGAAAGACCCCGACCACGAGAGATAAAAGAAATTATTAATTTTCCCGACGAACCCGCATACCAATTTGAAGGGGCAAAATTTTATAATAAGGTGTTAGAAAAAACGGAACAGCAGCGGAAAAAATATATCAAATCACAGCCTAAGGCAATTAAATATGAGGTAGGTGAAAAGGTGTTAGTTAAAAATAGAGAATTGCCCAGTGCTATACAAGGCATAACGAGGAAATTGCTACTCTTATATACAGGGCCTTTCACGATAACCAAAGACAATAAAAACAATACCTACGAGGTAACTGACACAATTAGGAACAAGGTAAAAGGTACGTATAACCAGACTTCATTAAAAAAGTACCATGATTAAAAAAAAAATCGCAAGTCGAATACTCTATCAGTGACCAAGTACCATGACCAAAAACCAAAGTCAAATACAGCATCATAGAGAAGGTACCTTGACTAAACATGTTAACGTGAATTTTTTAACTTAGCTATAACTAGAAAGGAGGTAGAGATTATTAAATAAATATAAATATTATTGTATAGAGATTATTATTAATAAATATTACGAGATGGACACATTCCATCATAGGCAAGATTTAGTTCCAATAGCCAAGTCAACGTATATTTACCAGCTTACCCGTACTTAGAAAGGAGAGAGATTGTTATTAATAAATATTACGAGAAGGACACCTTACACCAAAGGCATAAAGATATATATATATATATATAAAATATAGATTTATTTCCAATAGCCATGTCAACGTATATTTACCAGCTTACCCGTACTTAGAGAAGGAGAGAGATTATTATTAATAAATATTACGAGATGGACACATTCCATCATAGGCAAGATTTATTTCCAATAGCCATGTCAACGTATATTTACCAGCTTACCCGTACTTAGAGAAGGAGAGAGATTATTATTAATAAATATTACGAGATGGACACATTCCATCATAGGCAAGATTTATTTCCAATAGCCATGTCAACGTATATTTACCAGCTTACCCGTACTTAGAGAAGGAGAGAGATTGTTATTAATAAATATTACGAGAAGGACACCTTACACCAAAGGCATAAAGATATATATATATAAAATATAGATTTATTTCCAATAGCCATGTCAACGTATATTTACCAGCTTACCCGTACTTAGAGAAGGAGAGAGATTATTATTAATAAATATTACGAGAAGGACACTTAGTAAAGGAGAAAAGAAGGAGAAATACTATCATATATGTGATACTAAATGGAAATGATAAGTGAAAAATAAAAAAAGGGTTATGAATATAGCTATTAACATTGAATGATTTTAAACGATAATTTAACCTGCGGAGAACGATATATTAATATAATTGTGAATTAATCAGAAGAGTTTAAGAAAGGGAATTTATGTGTAGGAGCCTATGATCTTTGAATATTGTATTTTTTTTTTATTATTATTATTATTATTTGTTGCAAAGGTGCAATTATTATTTTCTGAACAGGGATGTGTTGCCTCTGATTTCAGTAGTTATAGACAGGAAGGGACAGAGAATGTATGCCATAGCGAGCCATTCTGACTCCCAAACCTCTATGTAAGTTAGGGAATTGATAGGGAATTATATCAAAGATTAATTAAATAACATCAAGGTAAAAAGGAAAGGAATAGGTGATACGACAATTGAGTTGGATTAATATATTAAAGGAGTAGTACAGGAATTTAATTATAAGATAAAAGAATGAGATATAAAGAAGCTAATAAAGGGTTAATATAGCGATGATAATTTCATCAAAACCAAAGATATGTTTTTCCAAAATTATCAACTTTAACGGAGAGGCATATGTAACGTCACAGAACGTTCCATAAAAGAAATCATTTATATAGTAAGTTAGCATAAGAGGAAAGTGAGGTGAACAGTATCGAACCCAAGTAGTCCCAAAAAATTGTGTAATTTTGTATAATAATTATTTCTATCAACTTGAAGAAACGACCAAACTATGACTAAGACAAAACCCCATATATATTATTAAAGTGAATAAGAGTGAAAAAACCATAAGACACTATAAGAGAGAGAAATAATGTCAGAATCAACCAAAATGAAGTCAACAATTATTAAGTTTTATAACTATGAATAGAGTATTAAAAACTATATTTTGTGAATAAATGGACATGATCCATTATTATATTATGTGATGTAAATAAAACAAATGTATTAAATGATTTAAATACATTATTAGAAAGAATCTAAGTTAAAATAAAAATTGTATATTTGCAATGACAAAAAATATTAATGTGTTGGATTTGAGACCATACACCCAGTTTTCATGAAAAAATTAATTATTATCAGATTTAAATAAAAGCTATATGCAATTGTCAAGCAGTCAATAGTGAACAATTTATCTTAAATAAAGAAAGCTGTCAAATGAATAACAAGCAGTCAAAATAGCCAAAAACTGTGTTAACTAAAAACATGTAGGCCTAATAGGCATCTAATATTGTATAATTTATGAATTTAATGTTGCCAAAATGCAACCAAATTGCATTAGAAAGCTGTAATATGATATAAAACAACTATACTAATATACCTGACTAACTTTAACATTGTAATAGTCAAGTTAGCAAAATATTTACTTATACCATGTATGGCTGGAACCAATCATCCAGTACAAAAATAATCATATCTGGCTAAATACTTACATAATGCTAACAAAGATAAGATAGAAAGGTACAATACATCAGTATACCTTAATAAGAAACAAACTCAGTTGAAAGTAAAGTCAATTCTAAAAGAATTTAACTAATAAGAGTGAGATTTGTCACGCCATAAAAAAGGAAATCTCTAGACCAATCAATGATGCTATGTCATCTTGTGATAAATATAATATATGTACAGAGTAACCAGGTATCACAAAAGATAGACAAAATAATAAACTCTGTGTGTACAGTAGTGAAATAATACATATATTAAAGAAAAAGACTAATCATTGTATTAGAAACTGACAAGAATCTAGGCCATGAGCAGAGGCCATATAAAATTGTATTTATTTGTGTTTTATCTATGTTAAAATTTGTTTATTTTGTTGTAGGAAGGTAGTAGTATTAGATGTTCAGCTTGTGGAAGGAACTTAGTAACTCCACAACAATTTTTGTTATAAAAATTGAGTTTTCAATGACAACAACTCAAGGTGAGGGTTGTATATTGTATTGTTTATTAGACTTAAGTTAATTAGAAACCAATCATATTTAGTATCGCTAGATTCAGTTAAAAACAGGGAATCTAAATGTATTAATGGCATACAAATTGTGAGTACTAATGTAAAACTGTTTGATAAATACCAGAGTAATTTTTGAAATATCCTTTGTATGAAGAATAAGAAATTCGTTCTAAAAGCTTCTACGGAAGTGAAAATTGTTCCATGACATTCCATTTCGTTTATTCTCGAACATTCTAGAAAGAATTTTTACACAAATATACCGGAAGTCGATGAAAACAGTCATCCTGAATTAGTATAAAAGAGAGACCAAATCCGACCGAAAAACACTTGAAACTTGAACTCCAGAACTGATGCATCACCCACAACACTGATCAACGCAGCTAAGGCGAAACCGAAGAGGCGAGAAAGCGACAAGACACGGAGAAAGGCTTTTTCCCGTACATAGACATACCGACTGACTTAACCTCAACGAGAATCTACGCCAAAAGTATCGCTGAAATAGAGCAGCGATACGGCAAATTTTAATAAAAATCACGCAGCCAGAACGTCAAGCGGCCCAGGAGGGACCAAAAATTTAAATAGAGAACGAATTCTGCTGTGTTCGCATAGACTGACTAACGTGACAATAATTCCCCCTAACGTAAACAAACATATACCCAACAAGCCTTTCTTCTCGGCACTGAATGGGAATCAGCGCTACGGCGGATAATTTCTGAATCAACGCGGAGCAGCTGATGAGCTTTTGGCGGCGTTTGAACGAGATTCTACTGCCAAACGTTTTTGCAAAAGTGCGGAAAAGTAAACGATCGCAAAATTTGACTTTAAATAGATTCAGTGTACACCCGAAGAGGCGAGATTGAGAAACTACCCGAAAGGAGTGTCCAGTGCGAGAATAAATAACCATTGGAACGTGAGTTAGCAAAATTAAAGTCATTTGTTACCTGGTTACATTTTATCACGCAGTTGTACTTCACACGCCACACATACACCTTCAAATCACTTAATTTTTCTTGTAAGGCATCTAATTGATATGTCTTGGTAGTTCAAAGGAGTCACGTCCTGAGAGTAAAGATTTTTCACGTATTAAACTCATGCTTTTCAACTGAGTCAAAATCTGAAATATGCTAGCCGATACTTGATTGGATATATAAAAAATTGTCAATAATAATAACTTGTAAAATTTTTTCTCTGCAATTTTATAATTTTTTTCTATGAATGTTAGTCCTTCAGACGATTTGTTTGTTTTTGAAGAATCATTAAACTTAACTGATTTTTCCAAGCTAAACTGACTTGTTTAAATTTTTTTTCGTAGATTTAAAAATTTTATCAATCACATTCTTTTCTTGGAACAAACGTTTCCAAGTGGCGCCCACAAAAAGCATAGTATTAAGTTGTGTTACAGGACTACATCACTGCAGAGGATCCAGTCAACAGAGTAAGTAACAAAAGTGCGCGCAGGTAACGCCCGACAAACTACAACACTATTACACAAACACCACTCATCTTTTCTTTCTTTTATAAGGTATAGCCACATTTTTGTTAAATTTCATTTGGGTATTTAAACAAAATACCACAATGAAATTCTCTACACGGTTCATACGTTCTCAGCACCCAAATCCGCCAGGCGATCACTCGCCAAGGAAATATTTGGTAGCGACTAATCAAGTCCGTATCCCATTGAAGGCAATGACCTTTGTATACCACTGCAACAACACGTATAGGCAACCTTATTTGTTTTTTAAAAGGTCGGCCCCATTTCTGCCTTATTACCCAGCTTTAATATTGTATTTGAATATAAACACAACCCCAAGAGCAGAACCTAAGCTGATAGTCTGTATTCATCCTGTACTTGTATAGCTTTCCTGCTAATATGACTTTGCAACCAACACTGCTGTTGATATGCTGGATGTTTACACTGGTGTTCATAATTACTACGTCTGTTTGACTTAGTCACGGGGTATTTCTATTTGTTTAATTAAAATGTACTGAAATCTAGCATATGTTTGCATAGTGCACACAAGTTATAGCAGGGTTACTGTGAGACAAAATTTTTTTTAGAGGATACTCTATTCATTTTCTATAAATAATTTAATAGAACATTATAGACAGATGCAACAACTGCACAGAGTTACAAACTATCTGGGTACCAAATGTTGGTAACTTCGGTGTCTTCACCACGCCTAGTTGTAATCGTTTTAACTTTTTTACCGTACTGTATCCAATGTTTAAAGCAACCTTTATTAAAGAAAAAATAAAATGTGGTATGCGGTTTATTTTAATAAAATTTGTTTAAGAGACGTTGTAGCATATTTATCAATTAATAGGCGACGACAAATATTACAATAAATGTTGTTACTAGCTTTGTATGAATTATTAATTAAAACAATGAAATACATTAACGAACACCAAGGAAATCATTCCGCAAAATTTTTAGCATGCACGTTTATCGGTACTTTCTGTGTATTGTTTACTTTATGTAAATACTGACGCAAATGCAAATACAGTGCAAATGCTAATAATTTTAACAGATGGCAACCTCCTACAAGAGAGATTTTAAGACCTGATGATGAAGCGTATGCTTGGAAAAGCGTCATTAATTAAAAAAAGTCACAAGACGGATTGAAAATGTTAATTTGTCTCTTCAGAATTTTTCTTAACATCCTATGAAATAAGCACACTCGCCTTATAAAAGTTATGCACTACACACTACACAAATACACACATACTATACACAGGCAGTAATCATACCGACCATAGTGCAAAAGTAACTACTGTTAATGCTCAGTTAATACATGTGTACTCTGTCTTGCCTATATTTATCTGTAACAGCCAAATTTATTACCCCTCAATCCGTTTCTATACCATGCAGTCAACATAAATATAGACTTACCCCATTACTATTCAGTACAAATGTATGTTGGGTTAGGAGAATTTCCTTTGAATTAGATGCAAGTTTTGACGTGTTTTAATGTATATTCTAAATGTATGTTTAAAATGTGTTGTGACCAAGAATCTTAATTTAGCTCTTTGATTTTTAAAAATTATGTGTTAGCAGGTTTATACCATTAAAATATGATGTAAAGCTTCAATATACGCTATTTAAATTCGGTTGATAAAGGGCTGTTGAAAATGTTTTCCCTCTTAGAAAGGTTAGCGTACATATACCATCCGCTGTAATTGAAGAATGCGTTTTATCGCATGGTTGTATGTCTGACAATTGTGCAATGATGCTAGTGAAAATTCGCAGCAGCACTTTTAAGGGGCAACACTAATGTAAGGACATGTAACTGTTGAAACTGCCATAGCGATTGTGCAACCTCTCTGTACGTCAGATAATCTATTTATACAAATAACAAAACAGATTTAAAAAACTGTTTAGCTTTTTTTAAGCCCAAAATAAGTTTATCATCTTTTCTATGAATCTAAAAAGTTAATTGCATTCTAAAGTTAGTAATCTAAAAATAGAAACCATTAAGAAAGATAAAATGTATATTGCATTACCAAATGGTTCACAACGGGATGTTAGGTAACATAATACGTGTATTATGTTGGTGTAAATTTATTATAGTGTTAATTGTGTACATAAAGCTGAAATTTAAAAAGGCAAAAGACAAAATTGTTATTTTCTTATAAGAAGTATAATTAAAACGACTTTGCTCTAAATTATCGTGATTAAACAATTGTAATTTTTTCCAAAATCGAAACGGAGAGAGAAAAAGATTAAACGACCTGTGACTAATAGGCTCATTGTTTGGTTTGCAACAAAATTGGCTCCATTACATTAACGTGGTGATATGTTACTGATGATACTGCCAACTACAGCTTTAGTGGTGTTTGGTCAAATCTAATTTACTCTTAATTCTGCAAATAAAATCGTGGAATTCGTATTTAATAATATTTCCAAAACGTGTAAAGGACATTATATTGTTTGAAAAGTAGTATAATATAATAAAATAAATTGTAATTCAGTTGTTTATATGGTTCAGATTGATACTGTGTAATCAATACTGTAGAGCATGGACACACAATATGGCTTTTGTTTCATTCCCGTCGCCGGGGAAATATCTGCTTTTTACACGAGTATTACTTCCTTGTAAGCCAATGGAATACCAATAAGTAATTTCCGCGCAGCTCTCGTTGAATCGTCCGGAGGCACTCTAAGCTACGACTTATAAAATAGTTGTGTAAAGCAGGGGAAACAGAAAATAAAAGCAACAACAATTCGTGATTACTTGAAATTGATTTTGATAATTTCTAAAATATGTATTTTAGTATCCCCACATTAGTGTGCATTTGGGTCGAAAGAAGAAAATTTGAAAGTGGTGAAAACGGCTTCTTGAGGAGCGCCTTAAATAATATAAACTTTTCGAAAAATTCTGAAAGTCATTTAGATAAAAATATGTACGATTTTGTAAAGCTCTGGTAGCTTCCTTATTATACTTGTGATACATTGCAGGTAACCAACGGCTACAGACTACATGCGGTACGTAACGGACCAACTCTCTTCGCAGTGTATATTACGTTTATCCCTTCGTAATGTTTATTTTACGAATGTTCCACAGACGTCACTTACGGTCACATATAACAAAAGATCAACTGACTCTTCAAAACTTTTGCCTTTGATACTTTTCGCCTATTGATTTCAGGCGTCTAGTATTTACGTTACTTCTAGATGTATATTTAATTAATAAAGTTGTGATAGTGGTTATGATCACAAACAAAAATACCACTGTTGCACACCACTATAGAGAAATTATTCCGATTAACGCTTTCAAGTGCTTCGTGATTTCCGATGTGGTGATGAGCCGTGAAGTTTGAAGGCGTTAATGGGAATAATTGTACTATAGTGGTGTGCAACAGTGTTATTTCTGTTTGAGATGTATATTTGTTGTCTTGATATTCTCTTAATGGATATATAGGCTTCCTCCCTGTTCCTCCGGTATCGTGTGCTGTGTCTTCTGCTTGTTTATTTGTAAACAACATTTCCTATATTCATCTGTTACTATAAAGTCCATATTCTGACGATATACTGGAAGAATAGCTTGATCAACCGTAGATTAGTTCGTAATTTGGTGGTCCTCTTCAGTATTTATTTCCATACTTAGGTGTTTCCACATCTAGTGTGTTGAAGCTGATTTAATATACATCTTCTTCTTCTCCACTTCAGGCATTAGGTCATAGACCTGCTGCGCCCTCCGGCCAGGATAGAACTCACGCCTCATCCCAGCCAGAGAGATATTAGCCAAACTTTTATCCC
The DNA here is from genome assembly GCA_034769895.1 of Magicicada septendecula. Classification (NCBI taxonomy): domain Eukaryota; kingdom Metazoa; phylum Arthropoda; class Insecta; order Hemiptera; family Cicadidae; genus Magicicada; species Magicicada septendecula. Next base: position 236,895,300 of record CM068375.1, on the reverse strand, counting down.
ACGCCCGGGGCAAGCCGTGCGGAGGGGGATGGGAAAGTGTTGTTTATGTTTGCAGTATATATTGTGTGCCCTTGTTACTTATCTGGCCCGGGTATGCCAGAGAAGACGTACGTATTATTTGTCCGCGTACGTGCGGGTGGACGAGCAAATCGAGCCGTGACCTTGACTCGATCTCACCACATCGGCAGCACAGCAACGCTCTGATTATGAGTCAGAGACTTTATTTAGTATACATAAAAGTAGAAATATATAACTTAGGAGGTAACAAGATGCTCGGCTGTGTCAATTGGTAATTCTTAAGTGCTTTTTTTTTACATTAAAGTGGCCTGTATTGTTTTGTTCATGAGTATGAAAACGGTAATCGTAAAACGGGGATAAAAATTAAGTCTTGCATAAGATATAAACTTAGATATTGTAATATAACTTATAACGATTTAGATTTAATTATTGTTTTAATTATTGTTAGATTATTAACAATAATTAATAATGTTGAAATGTTTTTGTTGTTGTTGTAGACTCTCACGTCGTCATAAGGTGTGTTTAATATTTAGTATAATTATTTAGCAATGGGTGATTGGAAGTTAAAATTCGTGTTTAAAAGAGTATTAAACTCACTAATAATTCACTGTATTCACCTCCCCACTTACCATCCGTGAATATCTTCACTCTTCTCGATGGGCGACTTCTTCTCACTGTAAATACATTTACAACACACAGACATTCCGTTTGAATATCGAAAAAATGCACATAAAATAAAACAATTCAGATATTCAATTGTAAGTTGAATAATATAATATCAATAATTTAAATATTGCCGCCACCTTGTGAAGTAATTGTTCCTAAAACATAAGTTACTTGCTTCTATTTTATAGAAATGAAGAATCTGTATCCACTGGTAATAAACTGAGGATTTTATTGACAGTAGTGAAATTTAGCGAAACTCTTTTAAAACAATTAATATGGATATCTTTATAAACAACAACAAATTAAACAAATATTGAGATTTCTACAGCTCAAGGCTGGTAACACTGTTACAATGTACGATAATATGGTGAACGAGGTTATGTTCACTTTGGTTAATTGTATTACCAATTTTCGTGAATTCTTTTAAGATAGATGATACAAGATATAAAGATGTGTTAATAAATAACAATGTTTACTTATCTACTATGATAAAAAAGAACAAAACTTTAAAATTAATAATCTCGATACGATAGTCAATACTATCGTACTATCGTAAGGTATTCTGAGGTCTAGTGAAGCTAAATTTGTCAACACGTGCTTTGAACGTTGCACTATTAAAATATTGTTATTAATTTACTAGTTATTACTACTATGAACTGGAAAGAGAAAAAAATTTGAAAAAACTCTTATTATCGATTTCATTTTATAAAAATCATTTGAGGACAGAAGTGTTTCTCTGTGACAAAATATACGTTTTGGTTCTAGGTTAGTTTGCCTAGATGAGAGTAAGTGGTTACGTATAATAAGTAATGTTATATAAGATTCTTAATATTATTTTTACAAACGCTTTATTTACTATTAATATGATGTAGAATTATCAGTAATGATAGTATTCACACAAGAAAATTATTATTCATCAAGTCAAAATTCATAGTCAATTAAGCGACTATATTTACAAATACTAGTGAGCGGTATTTAAATTTAATTCCGCCGTTATCAATTATTCTTTAAATATAAAATACATCTTTTAACTAATTATCGCCATCATAATGGGCTATAACTTTGTTCATCAAATTCTGATAATTATTCATCATTATCTGTTAAGGCACTCAAGCGTTAACTTGACTAGTGCAGTTAAACAATAACTTTCGTTTAATCAACGAGAATTATTCCATTTAGTATTTTTTTTAAATTGTTAAAATATCATACTCCCTGTTTGTTTTTACTGGACATGACCCTTATTATACACTGGTCATGTCTATTCACTATTCACTTATTTCACTGTCACTCGATAATGGGGTGTTCAGTATAGGTTAATGTTTGACCATGTTACTGGGGGTGACGCGCACATTATAAAATATGTCTTGCCGACTGTGACACGTTCCTGTCGCCTCGAGTGTTGAAAAACGATTAAACAATCTCGCTAAAGCGTCTCTTTTCGTCTGGTGAAATTAAGCCATTTGATTGGTTTAGACAGTCATACTCTCTACCCCAAACGCTTTGGTTAAATAAAAATTCTAATTTTTAGCGTCACTAAGTCTGGGTTTGAGATTATCTCTGATGTATACATGGACATTCGAAAATGATCGGAAAATTTATAATGGCTATAAGTTTCTTATTTTTTGTCATATCGTCATTTGGATAGTGGCATTAAATCGCGGACACTTGCGGCTTTATTTTAAGTCCAAAAAAGCAATAATTCCGTCCATTAATAATTCACTTGATCTTCTTCAAAACTCATATAGTGGTTCTTAACACAAATAAGTCTTTTTCACTATATTTCGTTGTAATTACATCTTAATACTTATTACTAAACATTTTGAGTCCATTTCTCCTTCATGTTAATACATAATATTGCTATATTTATAGTTTAAACAAAATTTGTTAATGGCGTATATACAAACTATGTCCGATTGTTTACATTTACTTATATCGCTACTATCCCTTATTCTACTACATGTTTTTTGTATCATAACACTAATAGGTATATCTATATACATTTGTTCATACTTTATTTTGGTAAAATGTTATTTTGTATACACATATAATATGATTCAGAATACATTATGCTCTCATCTCGCCATTTTGTCACTTATTTAGTTATTTTAGTACACATGGGATATATTGTTAATAATTAAAATTGTGTACAATTGTTGTACATGGTTAGTTCAATGTATTCACTAACTTTTTGTTATTTGAAATCTCTCTAAGTTATTGTATGGTGGTTATTTACACCTGGTTCTATGATTGCATTTTGTTAGTTTATTAAATTTCAATTATTAAATTACTGGTATAATACTTGTGAGATGTTATCATAGCAGTATTGAACATTTCTCTAACTACTGGTAACATTTTTAACATTCTCTTTATAAGTTTTGATAATGTTTTTTGACTAAATCTCTTGTCACATTGGGGTTCTGTCTATTTAGTTTAAAGTTATTGTATTTAATCTGATTCATTTGTTGTGTCCTTCAGTTCATATGGTATTCATTGTTTTGCATTTTTATTCTTATTTAGTCTCTGTTTGAAACAATTATGGATAATTACTTGGTTTAATTAATGCATATGATTTTATGTTGTAGGTTCAACTCATGTGAGGTTATGTGTCATTTGTCTGACAACAATGTGCTTCATAGTTCTTTACAGTATTCATCTCAACTATTGCCATCTCATTAAGGCATTCTACTACAATGGTATATTATTAAGTTTTACACATTTTGTACACATTTTTACACTATTTGTTGAAACAATAATACTGGTTTTCTTAGTCTAATTATGTTACATATTTTGGTGGATTGTACCTAGGCTTTGGTACATTGACTTGTTTATACTCAACAAATTAGTTTATTTGCTACTATTTGTCTTGACATTCATCTACATTTTGTCCTGTGTTGCTATGACATTCAGGCACATTTCATATCAAGGATTACAAAGCTTTTATTATTAATCCCTATGAACAATTAATTCACTTTTCTGTATCATATTTTTGGTGGACTTATTGATTATCTCTGTGGTTTTACAATCTTGGATTAAACTTGTTACACTAATTGTCTGTGCATTTCACTTGTTAATCGTTGATTCTTTCACTTACAAATGGTTAATCACTTCTCTCCTTTATAAACATTTTCACTGGTATTGTTTGTGCTGTTTACTTGGGGTAAAATGTTATTATATCACATGTTGTTACACTTATATTAAGTATTCACTGTCATTGTTTGTGATCACTTATTGATGCTCAACACTTGGTTCCTTTATTATTGGTATTCCAATAATCATTACACTTATCCTGGTCACTACATTGATTTTAATTCCTTCCATATCTTGTGAATGTTGATGTCTTGTACTGTTCATACATAATCTTCATTCTTCATGGTACATTTCTTTTCCTCTTCTTCTTCTTTTTCTTCTTCTGGTTAGTTGTTTGTCACTGTTGGTGCTTTCCTTGGTTACACATTATTTGTAATAATTCATGTTCCCTGAATATTGTCATATTCTTCCATATTTTCATTCATTATTATGGTAGTCATTGTCCTATATTTATTTCACACTCATATCAAATTAGTTTGTTTTTTCACTATGGTGATTGTATTTGATTCGTCTCCTTCTTACGTTGATAATTATTTTCGGCATATCCCCTCACTGTTTTGATCTATTGGGCCTGGATGCTAACGTATTATATTGGCTCATTGGTATTTTCTCTCTCTTTGTTATACTCGATGATATTCTTATTACCCTTCTTTCTTCTTCGTTGGGTTGGTTCAATATTATTCATTCGTAGATACACATTTTATTTGTATTCTCCTGTTCCTTCTTCTATGCTTGATGAAATATTTTCATGTTATTCTTCTATTTGACGTATTAGACATTTATTTTATGTAACTGCTATTTTGGTACGTATTTTGGTATTTTGATATGCCTTCCTATAAGAATTGATTAATTCTGAATTCGTATATTTATTTTTATTGAAGAATTCATCAATTGTTGTACATTTCCAAGTTGACTCTTATGCTTTTCTTATATCCCTTCATTTTCTTCTATTTGAATCATAATTATTTCCTTTCTATGTAATTATCTCCCTTGTTTATTTAATTCCCTAATTCCCTAACATAATTTTAGCTGGGGCGGTTCAGAGTGGCTCACATTGGCATACATCTCTGCTGGCCATACTAACATCAATAAATACAGAGGAACATCATCTCTGTCAGTAATATAAATGATTGCTGGAATATTTCATCAGTCAATTCATCTCAAATCAATTCAAAATATAAAGTGGTCGTTCTTTCGACAAATAATAAATATCCTTGGGATCATCTCACGCATCTGCGGTTTATACATTATTATATTCTCTTCGTCTTGATTCAACTTAACTAAATTCTTCACATTTTACAGGGATAGTTTGTTTACATTTCGTCACTGGTATATTCTCATGATCTTCTTCGTTAATATATTATTTTTCATTCTTCCTTGTCATCAATTAATCTTTTCTCTTGGTATTACATTAAACGTCATTTCATAATCCTCTTCATTTTCATGATTCACGTCTTTGTATTATATTTCATTTGGTATAGGCTCTCTTCTAGTGTCTTGCCTCGTGTTTATGTATCATCTAATATTTATATCAATAATATTTACTTGCTTTCATTTCTCCAACTTCTTATGTTGTTCGTTCTGTATATCATCTTGTATATAATCTCTTCTTTATTAGTACGGGTAAGATGTTATTCTACTAGTTGACTCGGCTCTTGGAATTAGTTTACTTGCCATGGATGTTGTTTGTCTTTCTCGTATAGTTCTCCTCTTTATTAGTACGGGTAAGATGGTGTTTTACTGGTTGACTAGGCTCTAGGAAATTATTATTATATGCTTCATATATTTTGTGCCAAAGATGGTGTGTGTCGGCCTCGTATATAATCCTCTTTTTACACTGGTAGTACGGGTTAGATGTTGAATTACTGGTTGACTTGGCTCTTGGAAATTATGTATATGGTTCATATTTGTGCCAGGTTGTCATGTGTCGGTCTCGTATGTAATTTTCTTTTTTAGTACGGGTAATTACAATTTTCTTCATCCTTTACATTATTTCTTTGGATCATACTCTTATATCATAGAATTAAAATATAGTCAATATTTATTCTTATAGTTATATTTTCACTTCGTACTTAGTATCAATAATAAATAATCTTCATCGTAATATTTCACTCTCTTTGCATTATTTAATTCTCAATATATCGTTTCATGGAAGTCTGGTTGTAGTTGCCTTTTATTTTCTTTGTCACAGGATCTCGTATTTCGTATGTGTTGTTCATGTTATTCCTGGTAACAGTATATGGGCCTGTGTATAGCAGTAACAATTTTTTAGCAATTCCTTCTATAGCACTTGGGAGTCCTCGATTTTTTAAGAGCACTTTGTCTCCCACTTCGTATGTTATGATCGTAGGTTGTGATTTTTTATACTTGAGCCTGAGTTTGTCAGCTCGTTCGACTGCATTGTTAAAGAATTTGGTTTTGTTAAATTCAAATTCACCTTCTGGGGGAAAATTGATTATTTCTGTAATTTCTCGGGGTGGTTTTTGCTCAAACATAGCAGTATAGGGCGTTTCATTAGTCGACTGGTGACAAGCTAAGTTAATGAAATCTTCAGCTGGGGATAAATATTCTTCCCATCTTCGCTGTTGGGCGTGGCAGTATGTCTTTAAAATTCTGCCTATTTCTCTCAAAACTCTCTCAGCAGGGTTGCTGTTAGGGTGATATACTGATGTTTTATATGTTTTCACACCTTGGTTTATTAAGTATCTCGCCATTTTCGGCCTCGAAATTGCGTTCCGTGATCCGTGATTATTGACTGATATGTAGGCTATTTCATTGTTGACGGTGTCGCTGATGCTATTTTCTTTCTCTTCCATGAGATCTTGTCGAATATTTTTCAGGTAGTTGTTTCGGCGAATTTCGATTGATTCCATGGTATTTTCCAATACGTTAGACCCAATAGACCGGTTCAGTGAGGGTGACGTCGTGTTTTTCACTGCCGGTGCCCATTTAAAGGCAGGTCACCATTGTCTGGGTGCCTGTCCGATGAAGTTAATGCATTTGGTTCTTGGGACCCTGGCCCATTCCCGTTGTGGTAGACTTCTGTATTTCTTGTTATTGGCCGATTATCTTCATTACTGCGACTCCTGTTGGATCGATAACCTGATTCTTGGTCATCTCCGTCGCTGTTACTTCGACTGTTATTATTATTGTGGAAACTTCGGCGACCCTGGTAGTATGGTCTTCTGCCTCCACCTCTACTGGCCTTAGTGTAGTGTACTCTTCTGAACTGGTTATTACCATTATTACCATTATTTTGTCTATATTGGTTATTCTGAGACTGGTTATTAGGAGGTCGGTAGTAATTATTATTTTGCCGATAATTGTTGTTTCCTTGATAACCATTCGGCCTAGGGTTGTTTAGATTTCCCCGGTCGGTATGGCTGTTGTTGTCACCACCGTTATTCTGTCTAGGGCTCTGGTGATTAGTGAATCGTGGAGGGTTATTAAAATTCCCTCTATAGTTATTTCTGTCAGTATTGTTGTTCGGATTATTGTTACCTGGTCCACTCCGATCATATGACTGTCCTGGTCCCTGGCGGTTCCTTTGATAATAACGCTCCCTCTCATGGTTTTCTAAGAGTGCGCACATCCCTTGTATCGTCTTGATTTGAGCGTTGAGTCTTCCCTGGGACACCCCTTGGTTAAAATGGTAGGCCAGTTTCGTCACCAGGCACTCCTCCGGTATGGCTGGTTCCAAATTTCTTGCTAAACAGATTTTCCCTAGGAAGTAGGTCGTCATTGACTGTCTGCCGTTGGGATCATATCTGCCATTCGTGATGTCATCTCTTATGATGTTCTGGGTGGACTCGGACCAATATTTTAGTTTAAAGGCCACTTTAAATGCGGCATAACTGTCTACCTCATGTCTGGTTGCTGTCCACCAATTGTCGAACACGTTTCGGAAATACTCGTCCAACATCCCTTTGATTACTGACCATCGGTTCTCTTTATCTCTGTTAAGTACTGCATCCACCCTCTCCAGGAACTCGAGCGGATTTTTAATATATGCGCGGAAATCTATGTGTTCCCGTCCATCCAGGTGTGGTAATCCGGCTAGTACATTTGGAAATGCTCTCAGGCGGTTCATTTCGTCCCTGAGGTCGCTGAACTCTCTCTGTTGCCGTTCAGTTAACTGTTCTCGGTCGTTGTTCACTTGATGTTTGACCGCGTTCACTGTTGTTGTGATCTCTTCACACCTTTCCCCTATTGTGGTGTGTGCGACTACAATTTCCGTCTGTCTACGTTCTATTACTTCTATCTGTTTGTTGCGGGTTTCTTCGAGACTGTCGATGCGGTTGTTGAGATCTGTTTCAGTTTGCACCATTTTCTGTTTATTAATCTCACCTTCTCTCCGTATGTCGGACATCTCTTCCTGGATTTCTGTTGCCATCACTGTAATCCTCTCCTCCGTCGCTTCTATGTTTCCTTCCACTTTCTTATCAATTGCTTCTATTGTATTTCTTGCAATTTCTTCGGTTCTGCAGCTGTTGTCGGCCATCTGTTGCCATATCTTCTCGCTATCACTCTTCATTGACTCAATTTCTTTATTGATTTTCTCGTTCATTTCATCGATCTTTTTGTATGTATCATCGATTTTGATTCCTAATTCTGCAGATAGATTTTCTTTCATTATTTCCATATATTTCTCCAATAACTCTTCTGTCTTCTTCTTTGTTTCATCTATCTTATTATTCAAATCCTCCTTCAAAGATTCTATTTTCTGGTTTGTGGATTTACTGTTTTCATCCATTTTCTTCTGGCCTTCTTCTATTTTCTTGCTTAATTCCTCCTTTGTGGATCGGTTGTCCTCCTTCAGTGCTCGGTTGTCCTCCTTTAACAATTCCATCATCCTTCTCATCCATTCTTGGAAAGCTGCCTCTCCTGTTTGCATTGGCGCTTCCGGTATTTTTCACCTCCGGTTGGTTCACTTCTGGTTGGGTTTCCTGTTGTGTGGCTTCCGGTTCACCTTCTGGTTGCTGAACCTCCTCCGCCGGTTCAGATTGTCTGTCATCGATTGCCAGTAACATCTCTTCAACGTCCTCTGCCGACGTCGCTTCCTTTTCCTCCATTCTAGCCTCTCTTTCGGCCTCTGCTGCTCGTTTCTTTGACGTTGACCTTCTATACATCTTTCTATCAATGTAATGTACTTGCCGTCGAATTAGGTTGAAAAAATTGTTTATTTATTTAATTAATTTACTAGGTATCGTCGTCCTAATTCACGCTCAGACGTTGGGCGCCAATCTATAATATAATAGATTGTAGATTTAGTTTTAGATTTATTATTATTGAAATGTTTTTGTTGTTGTTGTAGACTCTCACGTCGTCATAAGGTGTGTTTAATATTTAGTATAATTATTTAGCAATGGGTGATTGGAAGTTAAAGTTCGTGTTTAAAAGAGTATTAAACTCACTAATAATTCACTGTATTCACCTCCCCACTTACCATCCGTGAATATCTTCACTCTTCTCGATGGGCGACTTCTTCTCACTGTAAATACATTTACAACACACAGACATTCCGTTTGAATATCGAAAAAATGCACATAAAATAAAACAACTCAGATATTCAATTGTAAGTTGAATAATATAGTATCAATAATTTAAATATTGCCGCCACCTGTGAAGTAATTGTTCCTAAAACATAAGTTACTTGCTTCTATTTTATAGAAATGAAGAATCTGTATCCACTGGTAATAAACTGAGGATTTTATTGACAGTAGTGAAATTTAGCGAAACTCTTTTAAAACAATTAATATGGATATCTTTATAAACAACAACAAATTAAACAAATATTGAGATTTCTACAGCTCAAGGCTGGTAACACTGTTACAATGTACGATAATATGGTGAACTAGGTTATGTTCACTTTGGTTAATTGTATTACCAATTTTCGTGAATTCTTTTAAGATACATGATACAAGATATAAAGATGTGTTAATAAATAACAATGTTTACTTATCTACTATGATAAAAAAGAACAAAACTTTAAAATTATTAATCTCGATACGATAGTCAATACTATCGTACTATCGTAAGGTATTCTGAGGTCTAGTGAAGCTAAATTTGTCAACACGTGCTTTGAACGTTGCACTATTAAAATATTGTTATTAATTTACTAGTTATTACTACTATGAACTGGAAAGAGAAAAAAATTTGAAAAAACTCTTATTATCGATTTCATTTTATAAAAATCATTTGAGGACAGAAGTGTTTCTCTGTGACAAAATATACGTTTTGGTTCTAGGTTAGTTTGCCTAGATGAGAGTAAGTGGTTACGTATAATAAGTAATGTTATATAAGATTCTTAATATTATTTTTACAAACGCTTTATTTACTATTAATATGATGTAGAATTATCAGTAATGATAGTATTCACACAAGAAAATTATTATTCATCAAGTCAAAATTCATAGTCAATTAAGCGACTATATTTACAAATACTAGTGAGCGGTATTTAAATTTAATTCCGCCGTTATCAATTATTCTTTAAATATAAAATACATCTTTTAACTAATTATCGCCATCATAATGGGCTATAACTTTGTTCATCAAATTCTGATAATTATTCATCATTATCTGTTAAGGCACTCAAGCGTTAACTTGACTAGTGCAGTTAAACAATAACTTTCGTTTAATCAACGAGAATTATTCCATTTAGTATTTTTTTTAAATTGTTAAAATATCATACTCCCTGTTTGTTTTTACTGGACATGACCCTTATTATACACTGGTCATGTCTATTCACTATTCACTTATTTCACTGTCACTCGATAATGGGGTGTTCAGTATAGGTTAATGTTTGACCATGTTACTGGGGGTGACGCGCACATTATAAAATATGTCTTGCCGACTGTGACACGTTCCTGTCGCCTCGAGTGTTGAAAAACGATTAAACAATCTCGCTAAAGCGTCTCTTTTCGTCTGGTGAAATTAAGCCATTTGATTGGTTTAGACAGTCATACTCTCTACCCCAAACGCTTTGGTTAAATAAAAATTCTAATTTTTAGCGTCACTAAGTCTGGGTTTGAGATTATCTCTGATGTATACATGGACATTCGAAAATGATGGGAAAATTTATAATGGCTATAAGTTTCTTATTTTTTGTCATATCGTCATTTGGATAGTGGCATTAAATCGCGGACACTTGCGGTTTTATTTTAAGTCCAAACAAGCAATAATTCCGTCCATTAATAACTCACTTGATCTTCTTCAAAACTCATATAGTGGTTCTTAACACAAATAAGTCTTTTTCACTATATTTCGTTGTAATTACATCTTAATACTTATTACTAAACATTTTGAGTCCATTTCTCCTTCATGTTAATACATAATATTGCTATATTTATAGTTTAAACAAAATTTGTTAATGGCGTATATACAAACTATGTCCGATTGTTTACATTTACTTATATCGCTACTATCCCTTATTCTACTACATATTTTTTGTATCATAACACTAATAGGTATATCTATATACATTTGTTCATACTTTATTTTGGTAAAATGTTATTTTGTATACACATATAATATGATTCAGAATACATTATGCTCTCATCTCGCCATTTTGTCACTTATTTAGTTATTTTAGTACACATGGGATATATTGTTAATAATTAAAATTGTGTACAATTGTTGTACATGGTTAGTTCAATGTATTCACTAACTTTTTGTTATTTGAAATCTCTCTAAGTTATTGTATGGTGGTTATTTACACCTGGTTCTATGATTGCATTTAGTTAGTTTATTAAATTTCAATTATTAAATTACTAGTATAATACTTGTGAGATGTTCTCATAGCAGTATTGAACATTTCTCTAACTACTGGTAACATTTTTAACATTCTCTTTATAAGTTTTGATAATGTTTTTTGACTAACTCTCTTGTCACATTGGGGTTCTGTCTATTTAGTTTAATGTTATTGTATTTAATCTGATTCATTTGTTGTGTCCTTCAGTTCATATGGTTTTCATTGTTTTGCATTTTTATTCTTATTTAGTCTCTGTTTGAAACAATTATGGATAATTACTTGGTTTAATTAATGCATATGATTTTATGTTGTAGGTTCAACTCATGTGAGGTTATGTGTCATTTGTCTGACAACAATGTGCTTCATAGTTCTTTACAGTATTCATCTCAACTATTGCCATCTCATTACGGCATTCTACTACAATGGTTTATTATTAAGTTTTACAATTTTGTACACATTTTTACACTATTTGTAGAAACAATAATACTGGTTTTCTTAGTCTAATTATGTTACATATTTTGGTGGATTGTACCTAGGCTTTGGTACATTGACTTGTTTATACTCAATAAATTAGTTTATTTGCTACTATTTGTCTTGACATTCATCTACATTTTGTCCTGTGTTGCTATGACATTCAGGCACATTTCATATCAAGGATTACAAAGCTTTTATTATTAATCCCTATGAACAATTAATTCACTTTTCTGTATCATATTTTTGGTGGTCTTATTGATTATCTCTGAGGTTTTACAATCTTGGATTAAACTTGTTACACTAATTGTCTGTGCATTTCACTTGTTAATCGTTGATTCTTTCACTTACAAATGGTTAATCACTTCTCTCCTTTATAAACATTTTCACTGGTATTGTTTGTGCTGTTTACTTGGGGTAAAATGTTATTATATCACATGTTGTTACACTTATATTAAGTATTCACTGTCATTGTTTGTGATCACTTATTGATGCTCAACACTTGGTTCCTTTATTATTGGTATTCCAATAATCATTACACTTATCCTGGTCACTACGTTGATTTTAATTCCTTCCATATCTTGTGAATGTTGATGTCTTGTACTGTTCATACATAATCTTCATTCTTCATGGTACATTTCTTTTCCTCTTCTTCTTCTTTTTCTTCTTCTGGTTAGTTGTTTGTCACTGTTGGTGCTTTCCTTGGTTACACATTATTTGTAATAATTCATGTTCCCTGAATATTGTCATATTCTTCCATATTTTCATTCATTATTATGGTAGTCATTGTCCTATATTTATTTCACACTCATATCAAATTAGTTTGTTTTTTCACTATGGTGATTGTATTTGATTCGTCTCCTTCTTACGTTGATAATTATTTTCGGCATATCCCCTCACTATTTTGATCTATTGGGCCTGGATGCTAACGTATTATATTGGCTCATTGGTATTTTTTCTCTCTTTGTTATACTCGATGATATTCTTATTACCCTTCTTTCTTCTTCGTTGGGTTGGTTCAATATTATTCATTCGTAGATACACATTTTATTTGTATTCTCCTGTTCCTTCTTCTATGCTTGATGAAATATTTTCATGTTATTCTTCTATTTGACGTATTAAACATTTATTTTATGTAACTGCTATTTTGGTACGTATTTTGGTATTTTGATATGCCTTCCTATAAGAATTGATTAATTCTGAATTCGTATATTTATTTTTATTGAAGAATTCATCAATTTTTGTACATTTCCAAGTTGACTCTTATGCTTTTCTTATATCCCTTCATTTTCTTCTATTTGAATCATAATTATTTCCTTTCTATGTAATTATCTCCCTTGTTTATTTAATTCCCTAATTCCCTAACATAATTTTAGCTGGGGCGGTTCAGAGTGGCTCACTTTGGCATACATCTCTGCTGGCCATACTAACATCAATAAATACAGAGGAACATCATCTCTGTCAGTAATATAAATGATTGCTGGAATATTTCATCAGTCAATTCATCTCAAATCAATTCAAAATATGAAGTGGTCGTTCTTTCGACAAATAATAAATATCCTTGGGATCATCTCACGCATCTGCGGTTTATACATTATTATATTCTCTTCGTCTTGATTCAACTTAACTAAATTCTTCACATTTTACAGGGATAGTTTGTTTACATTTCGTCACTGGTATATTCTCATGATCTTCTTCGTTAATATATTATTTTTCATTCTTCCTTGTCATCAATTAATCTTTTCTCTTGGTATTACATTAAACGTCATTTCATAATCCTCTTCATTTTCATGATTCACGTCTTTGTATTATATTTCATTTGGTATAGGCTCTCTTCTAGTGTCTTGCCTCGTGTTTGTGTATCATCTAATATTTATATCAATAATATTTACTTGCTTTCATTTCTCCAACTTCTTATGTTGTTCGTTCTGTATATCATCTTGTATATAATCTCCTCTTTATTAGTACGGGTAAGATATTATTCTACTAGTTGACTCGGCTCTTGGAATTAGTTTACTTGCCATGGATGTTGTTTGTCTTTCTCGTATAGTTCTCCTCTTTATTAGTACGGGTAAGATGGTGTTTTACTGGTTGACTAGGCTCTAGGAAATTATTATTATATGCTTCATATATTTTGTGCCAAAGATGGTGTGTGTCGGCCTCGTATATAATCCTCTTTTTACACTGGTAGTACGGGTTAGATGTTGAATTACTGGTTGACTTGGCTCTTGGAAATTATGTATATGGTTCATATTTGTGCCAGGTTGTCATGTGTCGGTCTCGTATGTAATTTTCTTTTTTAGTACGGGTAATTACAATTTTCTTCATCCTTTACATTATTTCTTTGGATCATACTCTTATATCATAGAATTAAAATATAGTCAATATTTATTCTTATAGTTATATTTTCACTTCGTACTTAGTATCAATAATAAATAATCTTCATCGTAATATTTCACTCTCTTTGCATTATTTAATTCTCAATATATCGTTTCATGGAAGTCTGGTTGTAGTTGCCTTTTATTTTCTTTGTCACAGGATCACGTATTTCGTATGTGTTGTTCATGTTATTCCTGGTAACAGTATATGGGCCTGTGTATAGCAGTAACAATTTTTTAGCAATTCCTTCTATAGCACTTGGGAGTCCTCGATTTTTTAAGAGCACTTTGTCTCCCACTTCGTATGTTATGATCGTAGGTTGTGATTTTTTATACTTGAGCCTGAGTTTGTCAGCTCGTTCGACTGCATTGTTAAAGAATTTGGTTTTGTTAAATTCAAATTCACCTTCTGGGGGAAAATTGATTATTTCTGTAATTTCTCGGGGTGGTTTTTGCTCAAACATAGCAGTATAGGGCGTTTCATTAGTCGACTGGTGACAAGCTAAGTTAATGAAATCTTCAGCTGGGGATAAATATTCTTCCCATCTTCGCTGTTGGGCGTGGCAGTATGTCTTTAAAATTCTGCCTATTTCTCTCAAAACTCTCTCAGCAGGGTTGCTGTTAGGGTGATATACTGATGTTTTATATGTTTTCACACCTTGGTTTATTAAGTATCTCGCCATTTTCGGCCTCGAAATTGCGTTCCGTGATCCGTGATTATTGACTGATATGTAGGCTATTTCATTGTTGACGGTGTCGCTGATGCTATTTTCTTTCTCTTCCATGAGATCTTGTCGAATATTTTTCAGGTAGTTGTTTCGGCGAATTTCGATTGATTCCATGGTATTTTCCAATACGTTAGACCCAATAGACCGGTTCAGTGAGGGTGACGTCGTGTTTTTCACTGCCGGTGCCCATTTAAAGGCAGGTCACCATTGTCTGGGTGCCTGTCCGATGAAGTTAATGCATTTGGTTCTTGGGACCCTGGCCCATTCCCGTTGTGGTAGACTTCTGTATTTCTTGTTATTGGCCGATTATCTTCATTACTGCGACTCCTGTTGGATCGATAACCTGATTCTTGGTCATCTCCGTCGCTGTTACTTCGACTGTTATTATTATTGTGGAAACTTCGGCGACCCTGGTAGTATGGTCTTCTGCCTCCACCTCTACTGGCCTTAGTGTAGTGTACTCTTCTGAACTGGTTATTACCATTATTACCATTATTTTGTCTATATTGGTTATTCTGAGACTGGTTATTAGGAGGTCGGTAGTAATTATTATTTTGCCGATAATTGTTGTTTCCTTGATAACCATTCGGCCTAGGGTTGTTTAGATTTCCCCGGTCGGTATGGCTGTTGTTGTCACCACCGTTATTCTGTCTAGGGCTCTGGTGATTAGTGAATCGTGGAGGGTTATTAAAATTCCCTCTATAGTTATTTCTGTCAGTATTGTTGTTCGGATTATTGTTACCTGGTCCACTCCGATCATATGACTGTCCTGGTCCCTGGCGGTTCCTTTGATAATAACGCTCCCTCTCATGGTTTTCTAAGAGTGCGCACATCCCTTGTATCGTCTTGATTTGAGCGTTGAGTCTTCCCTGGGACACCCCTTGGTTAAAATGGTAGGCCAGTTTCGTCACCAGGCACTCCTCCGGTATGGCTGGTTCCAAATTTCTTGCTAAACAGATTTTCCCTAGGAAGTAGGTCGTCATTGACTGTCTGCCGTTGGGATCATATCTGCCATTCGTGATGTCATCTCTTATGATGTTCTGGGTGGACTCGGACCAATATTTTAGTTTAAAGGCCACTTTAAATGCGGCATAACTGTCTACCTCATGTCTGGTTGCTGTCCACCAATTGTCGAACACGTTTCGGAAATACTCGTCCAACATCCCTTTGATTACTGACCATCGGTTCTCTTTATCTCTGTTAAGTACTGCATCCACCCTCTCCAGGAACTCGAGCGGATTTTTAATATATGCGCGGAAATCTATGTGTTCCCGTCCATCCAGGTGTGGTAATCCGGCTAGTACATTTGGAAATGCTCTCAGGCGGTTCATTTCGTCCCTGAGGTCGCTGAACTCTCTCTGTTGCCGTTCAGTTAACTGTTCTCGGTCGTTGTTCACTTGATGTTTGACCGCGTTCACTGTTGTTGTGATCTCTTCACACCTTTCCCCTATTGTGGTGTGTGCGACTACCATTTCCGTCTGTCTACGTTCTATTACTTCTATCTGTTTGTTGCGGGTTTCTTCGAGACTGTCGATGCGGTTGTTGAGATCTGTTTCAGTTTGCACAATTTTCTGTTTATTAATCTCACCTTCTCTCCGTATGTCGGACATCTCTTCCTGGATTTCTGTTGCCATCACTGTAATCCTCTCCTCCGTCGCTTCTATGTTTCCTTCCACTTTCTTATCAATTGCTTCTATTGTATTTCTTGCAATTTCTTCGGTTCTGCAGCTGTTGTCGGCCATCTGTTGCCATATCTTCTCGCTATCACTCTTCATTGACTCAATTTCTTTATTGATTTTCTCGTTCATTTCATCGATCTTTTTGTATGTATCATCGATTTTGATTCCTAATTCTGCAGATAGATTTTCTTTCATTATTTCCATATATTTCTCCAATAACTCTTCTGTCTTCTTCTTTGTTTCATCTATCTTATTATTCAAATCCTCCTTTAAAGATTCTATTTTCTGGTTTGTGGATTTACTGTTTTCATCCATTTTCTTCTGGCCTTCTTCTATTTTCTTGCTTAATTCCTCCTTTGTGGATCGGTTGTCCTCCTTCAGTGCTCGGTTGTCCTCCTTTAACGATTCCATCATCCTTCTCATCCATTCTTGGAAAGCTGCCTCTCCTGTTTGCATTGGCGCTTCCGGTATTTTCACCTCCGGTTGGTTCACATCTGGTTGGGTTTCCTGTTGTGTGGCTTCCGGTTCACCTTCTGGTTGCTGAACCTCCTCCGCCGGATCAGATTGTCTGTCATCGATTGCCAGTAACATCTCTTCAACGTCCTCTGCCGACGTCGCTTCCTTTTCCTCCATTCTAGCCTCTCTTTCGGCCTCTGCCGCTCGTTTCTTTGACGTTGACCTTCTATACATCTTTCTATCAATGTAATGTACTTGCCGTCGAATTAGGTTGAAAAAATTGTTTATTTATTTAATTAATTTACTAGGTATCGTCGTCCTAATTCGCGCTCAGACGTTGGGCGCCAATCTATAATATAATAGATTGTAGATTTAGTTTTAGATTTATTATTATTGAAATGTTTTTGTTGTTGTTGTAGACTCTCACGTCGTCATAAGGTGTGTTTAATATTTAGTATAATTATTTAGCAATGGGTGATTGGAAGTTAAAGTTCGTGTTTAAAAGAGTATTAAACTCACTAATAATTCACTGTATTCACCTCCCCACTTACCATCCGTGAATATCTTCACTCTTCTCGATGGGCGACTTCTTCTCACTGTAAATACATTTACAACACACAGACATTCCGTTTGAATATCGAAAAAATGCACATAAAATAAAACAACTCAGATATTCAATTGTAAGTTGAATAATATAGTATCAATAATTTAAATATTGCCGCCACCTGTGAAGTAATTGTTCCTAAAACATAAGTTACTTGCTTCTATTTTATAGAAATGAAGAATCTGTATCCACTGGTAATAAACTGAGGATTTTATTGACAGTAGTGAAATTTAGCGAAACTCTTTTAAAACAATTAATATGGATATCTTTATAAACAACAACAAATTAAACAAATATTGAGATTTCTACAGCTCAAGGCTGGTAACACTGTTACAATGTACGATAATATGGTGAACTAGGTTATGTTCACTTTGGTTAATTGTATTACCAATTTTCGTGAATTCTTTTAAGATACATGATACAAGATATAAAGATGTGTTAATAAATAACAATGTTTACTTATCTACTATGATAAAAAAGAACAAAACTTTAAAATTATTAATCTCGATACGATAGTCAATACTATCGTACTATCGTAAGGTATTCTGAGGTCTAGTGAAGCTAAATTTGTCAACACGTGCTTTGAACGTTGCACTATTAAAATATTGTTATTAATTTACTAGTTATTACTACTATGAACTGGAAAGAGAAAAAAATTTGAAAAAACTCTTATTATCGATTTCATTTTATAAAAATCATTTGAGGACAGAAGTGTTTCTCTGTGACAAAATATACGTTTTGGTTCTAGGTTAGTTTGCCTAGATGAGAGTAAGTGGTTACGTATAATAAGTAATGTTATATAAGATTCTTAATATTATTTTTACAAACGCTTTATTTACTATTAATATGATGTAGAATTATCAGTAATGATAGTATTCACACAAGAAAATTATTATTCATCAAGTCAAAATTCATAGTCAATTAAGCGACTATATTTACAAATACTAGTGAGCGGTATTTAAATTTAATTCCGCCGTTATCAATTATTCTTTAAATATAAAATACATCTTTTAACTAATTATCGCCATCATAATGGGCTATAACTTTGTTCATCAAATTCTGATAATTATTCATCATTATCTGTTAAGGCACTCAAGCGTTAACTTGACTAGTGCAGTTAAACAATAACTTTCGTTTAATCAACGAGAATTATTCCATTTAGTATTTTTTTTAAATTGTTAAAATATCATACTCCCTGGTTGTTTTTACTGGACATGACCCTTATTATACACTGGTCATGTCTATTCACTATTCACTTATTTCACTGTCACTCGATAATGGGGTGTTCAGTATAGGTTAATGTTTGACCATGTTACTGGGGGTGACGCGCACATTTTAAAATATGTCTTGCCGACTGTGACACGTTCCTGTCGCCTCGAGTGTTGAAAAACGATTAAACAATCTCGCTAAAGCGTCTCTTTTCGTCTGGTGAAATTAAGCCATTTGATTGGTTTAGACAGTCATACTCTCTACCCCAAACGCTTTGGTTAAATAAAAATTCTAATTTTTAGCGTCACTAAGTCTGGGTTTGAGATTATCTCTGATGTATACATGGACATTCGAAAATGATGGGAAAATTTATAATGGCTATAAGTTTCTTATTTTTTGTCATATCGTCATTTGGATAGTGGCATTAAATCGCGGACACTTGCGGTTTTATTTTAAGTCCAAACAAGCAATAATTCCGTCCATTAATAACTCACTTGATCTTCTTCAAAACTCATATAGTGGTTCTTAACACAAATAAGTCTTTTTCACTATATTTCGTTGTAATTACATCTTAATACTTATTACTAAACATTTTGAGTCCATTTCTCCTTCATGTTAATACATAATATTGCTATATTTATAGTTTAAACAAAATTTGTTAATGGCGTATATACAAACTATGTCCGATTGTTTACATTTACTTATATCGCTACTATCCCTTATTCTACTACATATTTTTTGTATCATAACACTAATAGGTATATCTATATACATTTGTTCATACTTTATTTTGGTAAAATGTTATTTTGTATACACATATAATATGATTCAGAATACATTATGCTCTCATCTCGCCATTTTGTCACTTATTTAGTTATTTTAGTACACATGGGATATATTGTTAATAATTAAAATTGTGTACAATTGTTGTACATGGTTAGTTCAATGTATTCACTAACTTTTTGTTATTTGAAATCTCTCTAAGTTATTGTATGGTGGTTATTTACACCTGGTTCTATGATTGCATTTAGTTAGTTTATTAAATTTCAATTATTAAATTACTAGTATAATACTTGTGAGATGTTCTCATAGCAGTATTGAACATTTCTCTAACTACTGGTAACATTTTTAACATTCTCTTTATAAGTTTTGATAATGTTTTTTGACTAACTCTCTTGTCACATTGGGGTTCTGTCTATTTAGTTTAATGTTATTGTATTTAATCTGATTCATTTGTTGTGTCCTTCAGTTCATATGGTATTCATTGTTTTGCATTTTTATTCTTATTTAGTCTCTGTTTGAAACAATTATGGATAATTACTTGGTTTAATTAATGCATATGATTTTATGTTGTAGGTTCAACTCATGTGAGGTTATGTGTCATTTGTCTGACAACAATGTGCTTCATAGTTCTTTACAGTATTCATCTCAACTATTGCCATCTCATTACGGCATTCTACTACAATGGTTTATTATTAAGTTTTACACATTTTGTACACATTTTTACACTATTTGTAGAAACAATAATACTGGTTTTCTTAGTCTAATTATGTTACATATTTTGGTGGATTGTACCTAGGCTTTGGTACATTGACTTGTTTATACTCAACAAATTAGTTTATTTGCTACTATTTGTCTTGACATTCATCTACATTTTGTCCTGTGTTGCTATGACATTCAGGCACATTTCATATCAAGGATTACAAAGCTTTTATTATTAATCCCTATGAACAATTAATTCACTTTTCTGTATCATATTTTTGGTGGTCTTATTGATTATCTCTGAGGTTTTACAATCTTGGATTAAACTTGTTACACTAATTGTCTGTGCATTTCACTTGTTAATTGTTGATTCTTTCACTTACAAATGGTTAATCACTTCTCTCCTTTATAAACATTTTCACTGGTATTGTTTGTGCTGTTTACTTGGGGTAAAATGTTATTATATCACATGTTGTTACACTTATATTAAGTATTCACTGTCATTGTTTGTGATCACTTATTGATGCTCAACACTTGGTTCCTTTATTATTGGTATTCCAATAATCATTACACTTATCCTGGTCACTACGTTGATTTTAATTCCTTCCATATCTTGTGAATGTTGATGTCTTGTACTGTTCATACATAATCTTCATTCTTCATGGTACATTTCTTTTCCTCTTCTTCTTCTTTTTCTTCTTCTGGTTAGTTGTTTGTCACTGTTGGTGCTTTCCTTGGTTACACATTATTTGTAATAATTCATGTTCCCTGAATATTGTCATATTCTTCCATATTTTCATTCATTATTATGGTAGTCATTGTCCTATATTTATTTCACACTCATATCAAATTAGTTTGTTTTTTCACTATGGTGATTGTATTTGATTCGTCTCCTTCTTACGTTGATAATTATTTTCGGCATATCCCCTCACTATTTTGATCTATTGGGCCTGGATGCTAACGTATTATATTGGCTCATTGGTATTTTCTCTCTCTTTGTTATACTCGATGATATTCTTATTACCCTTCTTTCTTCTTCGTTGGGTTGGTTCAATATTATTCATTCGTAGATACACATTTTATTTGTATTCTCCTGTTCCTTCTTCTATGCTTGATGAAATATTTTCATGTTATTCTTCTATTTGACGTATTAAACATTTATTTTATGTAACTGCTATTTTGGTACGTATTTTGGTATTTTGATATGCCTTCCTATAAGAATTGATTAATTCTGAATTCGTATATTTATTTTTATTGAAGAATTCATCAATTTTTGTACATTTCCAAGTTGACTCTTATGCTTTTCTTATATCCCTTCATTTTCTTCTATTTGAATCATAATTATTTCCTTTCTATGTAATTATCTCCCTTGTTTATTTAATTCCCTAATTCCCTAACATAATTTTAGCTGGGGCGGTTCAGAGTGGCTCACTTTGGCATACATCTCTGCTGGCCATACTAACATCAATAAATACAGAGGAACATCATCTCTGTCAGTAATATAAATGATTGCTGGAATATTTCATCAGTCAATTCATCTCAAATCAATTCAAAATATGAAGTGGTCGTTCTTTCGACAAATAATAAATATCCTTGGGATCATCTCACGCATCTGCGGTTTATACATTATTATATTCTCTTCGTCTTGATTCAACTTAACTAAATTCTTCACATTTTACAGGGATAGTTTGTTTACATTTCGTCACTGGTATATTCTCATGATCTTCTTCGTTAATATATTATTTTTCATTCTTCCTTGTCATCAATTAATCTTTTCTCTTGGTATTACATTAAACGTCATTTCATAATCCTCTTCATTTTCATGATTCACGTCTTTGTATTATATTTCATTTGGTATAGGCTCTCTTCTAGTGTCTTGCCTCGTGTTTGTGTATCATCTAATATTTATATCAATAATATTTACTTGCTTTCATTTCTCCAACTTCTTATGTTGTTCGTTCTGTATATCATCTTGTATATAATCTCCTCTTTATTAGTACGGGTAAGATATTATTCTACTAGTTGACTCGGCTCTTGGAATTAGTTTACTTGCCATGGATGTTGTTTGTCTTTCTCGTATAGTTCTCCTCTTTATTAGTACGGGTAAGATGGTGTTTTACTGGTTGACTAGGCTCTAGGAAATTATTATTATATGCTTCATATATTTTGTGCCAAAGATGGTGTGTGTCGGCCTCGTATATAATCCTCTTTTTACACTGGTAGTACGGGTTAGATGTTGAATTACTGGTTGACTTGGCTCTTGGAAATTATGTATATGGTTCATATTTGTGCCAGGTTGTCATGTGTCGGTCTCGTATGTAATTTTCTTTTTTAGTACGGGTAATTACAATTTTCTTCATCCTTTACATTATTTCTTTGGATCATACTCTTATATCATAGAATTAAAATATAGTCAATATTTATTCTTATAGTTATATTTTCACTTCGTACTTAGTATCAATAATAAATAATCTTCATCGTAATATTTCACTCTCTTTGCATTATTTAATTCTCAATATATCGTTTCATGGAAGTCTGGTTGTAGTTGCCTTTTATTTTCTTTGTCACAGGATCACGTATTTCGTATGTGTTGTTCATGTTATTCCTGGTAACAGTATATGGGCCTGTGTATAGCAGTAACAATTTTTTAGCAATTCCTTCTATAGCACTTGGGAGTCCTCGATTTTTTAAGAGCACTTTGTCTCCCACTTCGTATGTTATGATCGTAGGTTGTGATTTTTTATACTTGAGCCTGAGTTTGTCAGCTCGTTCGACTGCATTGTTAAAGAATTTGGTTTTGTTAAATTCAAATTCACCTTCTGGGGGAAAATTGATTATTTCTGTAATTTCTCGGGGTGGTTTTTGCTCAAACATAGCAGTATAGGGCGTTTCATTAGTCGACTGGTGACAAGCTAAGTTAATGAAATCTTCAGCTGGGGATAAATATTCTTCCCATCTTCGCTGTTGGGCGTGGCAGTATGTCTTTAAAATTCTGCCTATTTCTCTCAAAACTCTCTCAGCAGGGTTGCTGTTAGGGTGATATACTGATGTTTTATATGTTTTCACACCTTGGTTTATTAAGTATCTCGCCATTTTCGGCCTCGAAATTGCGTTCCGTGATCCGTGATTATTGACTGATATGTAGGCTATTTCATTGCTGACGGTGTCGCTGATGCTATTTTCTTTCTCTTCCATGAGATCTTGTCGAATATTTTTCAGGTAGTTGTTTCGGCGAATTTCGATTGATTCCATGGTATTTTCCAATACGTTAGACCCAATAGACCGGTTCAGTGAGGGTGACGTCGTGTTTTTCACTGCCGGTGCCCATTTAAAGGCAGGTCACCATTGTCTGGGTGCCTGTCCGATGAAGTTAATGCATTTGGTTCTTGGGACCCTGGCCCATTCCCGTTGTGGTAGACTTCTGTATTTCTTGTTATTGGCCGATTATCTTCATTACTGCGACTCCTGTTGGATCGATAACCTGATTCTTGGTCATCTCCGTCGCTGTTACTTCGACTGTTATTATTATTGTGGAAACTTCGGCGACCCTGGTAGTATGGTCTTCTGCCTCCACCTCTACTGGCCTTAGTGTAGTGTACTCTTCTGAACTGGTTATTACCATTATTACCATTATTTTGTCTATATTGGTTATTCTGAGACTGGTTATTAGGAGGTCGGTAGTAATTATTATTTTGCCGATAATTGTTGTTTCCTTGATAACCATTCGGCCTAGGGTTGTTTAGATTTCCCCGGTCGGTATGGCTGTTGTTGTCACCACCGTTATTCTGTCTAGGGCTCTGGTGATTAGTGAATCGTGGAGGGTTATTAAAATTCCCTCTATAGTTATTTCTGTCAGTATTGTTGTTCGGATTATTGTTACCTGGTCCACTCCGATCATATGACTGTCCTGGTCCCTGGCGGTTCCTTTGATAATAACGCTCCCTCTCATGGTTTTCTAAGAGTGCGCACATCCCTTGTATCGTCTTGATTTGAGCGTTGAGTCTTCCCTGGGACACCCCTTGGTTAAAATGGTAGGCCAGTTTCGTCACCAGGCACTCCTCCGGTATGGCTGGTTCCAAATTTCTTGCTAAACAGATTTTCCCTAGGAAGTAGGTCGTCATTGACTGTCTGCCGTTGGGATCATATCTGCCATTCGTGATGTCATCTCTTATGATGTTCTGGGTGGACTCGGACCAATATTTTAGTTTAAAGGCCACTTTAAATGCGGCATAACTGTCTACCTCATGTCTGGTTGCTGTCCACCAATTGTCGAACACGTTTCGGAAATACTCGTCCAACATCCCTTTGATTACTGACCATCGGTTCTCTTTATCTCTGTTAAGTACTGCATCCACCCTCTCCAGGAACTCGAGCGGATTTTTAATATATGCGCGGAAATCTATGTGTTCCCGTCCATCCAGGTGTGGTAATCCGGCTAGTACATTTGGAAATGCTCTCAGGCGGTTCATTTCGTCCCTGAGGTCGCTGAACTCTCTCTGTTGCCGTTCAGTTAACTGTTCTCGGTCGTTGTTCACTTGATGTTTGACCGCGTTCACTGTTGTTGTGATCTCTTCACACCTTTCCCCTATTGTGGTGTGTGCGACTACCATTTCCGTCTGTCTACGTTCTATTACTTCTATCTGTTTGTTGCGGGTTTCTTCGAGACTGTCGATGCGGTTGTTGAGATCTGTTTCAGTTTGCACAATTTTCTGTTTATTAATCTCACCTTCTCTCCGTATGTCGGACATCTCTTCCTGGATTTCTGTTGCCATCACTGTAATCCTCTCCTCCGTCGCTTCTATGTTTCCTTCCACTTTCTTATCAATTGCTTCTATTGTATTTCTTGCAATTTCTTCGGTTCTGCAGCTGTTGTCGGCCATCTGTTGCCATATCTTCTCGCTATCACTCTTCATTGACTCAATTTCTTTATTGATTTTCTCGTTCATTTCATCGATCTTTTTGTATGTATCATCGATTTTGATTCCTAATTCTGCAGATAGATTTTCTTTCATTATTTCCATATATTTCTCCAATAACTCTTCTGTCTTCTTCTTTGTTTCATCTATCTTATTATTCAAATCCTCCTTTAAAGATTCTATTTTCTGGTTTGTGGATTTACTGTTTTCATCCATTTTCTTCTGGCCTTCTTCTATTTTCTTGCTTAATTCCTCCTTTGTGGATCGGTTGTCCTCCTTCAGTGCTCGGTTGTCCTCCTTTAACGATTCCATCATCCTTCTCATCCATTCTTGGAAAGCTGCCTCTCCTGTTTGCATTGGCGCTTCCGGTATTTTCACCTCCGGTTGGTTCACATCTGGTTGGGTTTCCTGTTGTGTGGCTTCCGGTTCACCTTCTGGTTGCTGAACCTCCTCCGCCGGATCAGATTGTCTGTCATCGATTGCCAGTAACATCTCTTCAACGTCCTCTGCCGACGTCGCTTCCTTTTCCTCCATTCTAGCCTCTCTTTCGGCCTCTGCCGCTCGTTTCTTTGACGTTGACCTTCTATACATCTTTCTATCAATGTAATGTACTTGCCGTCGAATTAGGTTGAAAAAATTGTTTATTTATTTAATTAATTTACTAGGTATCGTCGTCCTAATTCGCGCTCAGACGTTGGGCGCCAATCTATAATATAATAGATTGTAGATTTAGTTTTAGATTTATTATTATTGAAATGTTTTTGTTGTTGTTGTAGGCTCTCACGTCGTCATAAGGTGTGTTTAATATTTAGTATAATTATTTAGCAATGGGTGATTGGAAGTTAAAGTTCGTGTTTAAAAGAGTATTAAACTCACTAATAATTCACTGTATTCACCTCCCCACTTACCATCCGTGAATATCTTCACTCTTCTCGATGGGCGACTTCTTCTCACTGTAAATACATTTACAACACACAGACATTCCGTTTGAATATCGAAAAAATGCACATAAAATAAAACAACTCAGATATTCAATTGTAAGTTGAATAATATAGTATCAATAATTTAAATATTGCCGCCACCTGTGAAGTAATTGTTCCTAAAACATAAGTTACTTGCTTCTATTTTATAGAAATGAAGAATCTGTATCCACTGGTAATAAACTGAGGATTTTATTGACAGTAGTGAAATTTAGCGAAACTCTTTTAAAACAATTAATATGGATATCTTTATAAACAACAACAAATTAAACAAATATTGAGATTTCTACAGCTCAAGGCTGGTAACACTGTTACAATGTACGATAATATGGTGAACTAGGTTATGTTCACTTTGGTTAATTGTATTACCAATTTTCGTGAATTCTTTTAAGATACATGATACAAGATATAAAGATGTGTTCATAAATAACAATGTTTACTTATCTACTATGATAAAAAAGAACAAAACTTTAAAATTATTAATCTCGATACGATAGTCAATACTATCGTACTATCGTAAGGTATTCTGAGGTCTAGTGAAGCTAAATTTGTCAACACGTGCTTTGAACGTTGCACTATTAAAATATTGTTATTAATTTACTAGTTATTACTACTATGAACTGGAAAGAGAAAAAAATTTGAAAAAACTCTTATTATCGATTTCATTTTATAAAAATCATTTGAGGACAGAAGTGTTTCTCTGTGACAAAATATACGTTTTGGTTCTAGGTTAGTTTGCCTAGATGAGAGTAAGTGGTTACGTATAATAAGTAATGTTATATAAGATTCTTAATATTATTTTTACAAACGCTTTATTTACTATTAATATGATGTAGAATTATCAGTAATGATAGTATTCACACAAGAAAATTATTATTCATCAAGTCAAAATTCATAGTCAATTAAGCGACTATATTTACAAATACTAGTGAGCGGTATTTAAATTTAATTCCGCCGTTATCAATTATTCTTTAAATATAAAATACATCTTTTAACTAATTATCGCCATCATAATGGGCTATAACTTTGTTCATCAAATTCTGATAATTATTCATCATTATCTGTTAAGGCACTCAAGCGTTAACTTGACTAGTGCAGTTAAACAATAACTTTCGTTTAATCAACGAGAATTATTCCATTTAGTATTTTTTTTAAATTGTTAAAATATCATACTCCCTGTTTGTTTTTACTGGACATGACCCTTATTATACACTGGTCATGTCTATTCACTATTCACTTATTTCACTGTCACTCGATAATGGGGTGTTCAGTATAGGTTAATGTTTGACCATGTTACTGGGGGTGACGCGCACATTTTAAAATATGTCTTGCCGACTGTGACACGTTCCTGTCGCCTCGAGTGTTGAAAAACGATTAAACAATCTCGCTAAAGCGTCTCTTTTCGTCTGGTGAAATTAAGCCATTTGATTGGTTTAGACAGTCATACTCTCTACCCCAAACGCTTTGGTTAAATAAAAATTCTAATTTTTAGCGTCACTAAGTCTGGGTTTGAGATTATCTCTGATGTATACATGGACATTCGAAAATGATGGGAAAATTTATAATGGCTATAAGTTTCTTATTTTTTTGTCATATCGTCATTTGGATAGTGGCATTAAATCGCGGACACTTGCGGTTTTATTTTAAGTCCAAACAAGCAATAATTCCGTCCATTAATAACTCACTTGATCTTCTTCAAAACTCATATAGTGGTTCTTAACACAAATAAGTCTTTTTCACTATATTTCGTTGTAATTACATCTTAATACTTATTACTAAACATTTTGAGTCCATTTCTCCTTCATGTTAATACATAATATTGCTATATTTATAGTTTAAACAAAATTTGTTAATGGCGTATATACAAACTATGTCCGATTGTTTACATTTACTTATATCGCTACTATCCCTTATTCTACTACATATTTTTTGTATCATAACACTAATAGGTATATCTATATACATTTGTTCATACTTTATTTTGGTAAAATGTTATTTTGTATACACATATAATATGATTCAGAATACATTATGCTCTCATCTCGCCATTTTGTCACTTATTTAGTTATTTTAGTACACATGGGATATATTGTTAATAATTAAAATTGTGTACAATTGTTGTACATGGTTAGTTCAATGTATTCACTAACTTTTTGTTATTTGAAATCTCTCTAAGTTATTGTATGGTGGTTATTTACACCTGGTTCTATGATTGCATTTAGTTAGTTTATTAAATTTCAATTATTAAATTACTAGTATAATACGTGTGAGATGTTCTCATAGCAGTATTGAACATTTCTCTAACTACTGGTAACATTTTTAACATTCTCTTTATAAGTTTTGATAATGTTTTTTGACTAACTCTCTTGTCACATTGGGGTTCTGTCTATTTAGTTTAATGTTATTGTATTTAATCTGATTCATTTGTTGTGTCCTTCAGTTCATATGGTATTCATTGTTTTGCATTTTTATTCTTATTTAGTCTCTGTTTGAAACAATTATGGATAATTACTTGGTTTAATTAATGCATATGATTTTATGTTGTAGGTTCAACTCATGTGAGGTTATGTGTCATTTGTCTGACAACAATGTGCTTCATAGTTCTTTACAGTATTCATCTCAACTATTGCCATCTCATTACGGCATTCTACTACAATGGTTTATTATTAAGTTTTACACATTTTGTACACATTTTTACACTATTTGTAGAAACAATAATACTGGTTTTCTTAGTCTAATTATGTTACATATTTTGGTGGATTGTACCTAGGCTTTGGTACATTGACTTGTTTATACTCAACAAATTAGTTTATTTGCTACTATTTGTCTTGACATTCATCTACATTTTGTCCTGTGTTGCTATGACATTCAGGCACATTTCATATCAAGGATTACAAAGCTTTTATTATTAATCCCTATGAACAATTAATTCACTTTTCTGTATCATATTTTTGGTGGTCTTATTGATTATCTCTGAGGTTTTACAATCTTGGATTAAACTTGTTACACTAATTGTCTGTGCATTTCACTTGTTAATCGTTGATTCTTTCACTTACAAATGGTTAATCACTTCTCTCCTTTATAAACATTTTCACTGGTATTGTTTGTGCTGTTTACTTGGGGTAAAATGTTATTATATCACATGTTGTTACACTTATATTAAGTATTCACTGTCATTGTTTGTGATCACTTATTGATGCTCAACACTTGGTTCCTTTATTATTGGTATTCCAATAATCATTACACTTATCCTGGTCACTACGTTGATTTTAATTCCTTCCATATCTTGTGAATGTTGATGTCTTGTACTGTTCATACATAATCTTCATTCTTCATGGTACATTTCTTTTCCTCTTCTTCTTCTTTTTCTTCTTCTGGTTAGTTGTTTGTCACTGTTGGTGCTTTCCTTGGTTACACATTATTTGTAATAATTCATGTTCCCTGAATATTGTCATATTCTTCCATATTTTCATTCATTATTATGGTAGTCATTGTCCTATATTTATTTCACACTCATATCAAATTAGTTTGTTTTTTCACTATGGTGATTGTATTTGATTCGTCTCCTTCTTACGTTGATAATTATTTTCGGCATATCCCCTCACTATTTTGATCTATTGGGCCTGGATGCTAACGTATTATATTGGCTCATTGGTATTTTTTCTCTCTTTGTTATACTCGATGATATTCTTATTACCCTTCTTTCTTCTTCGTTGGGTTGGTTCAATATTATTCATTCGTAGATACACATTTTATTTGTATTCTCCTGTTCCTTCTTCTATGCTTGATGAAATATTTTCATGTTATTCTTCTATTTGACGTATTAAACATTTATTTTATGTAACTGCTATTTTGGTACGTATTTTGGTATTTTGATATGCCTTCCTATGAGAATTGATTAATTCTGAATTCGTATATTTATTTTTATTGAAGAATTCATCAATTTTTGTACATTTCCAAGTTGACTCTTATGCTTTTCTTATATCCCTTCATTTTCTTCTATTTGAATCATAATTATTTCCTTTCTATGTAATTATCTCCCTTGTTTATTTAATTCCCTAATTCCCTAACATAATTTTAGCTGGGGCGGTTCAGAGTGGCTCACTTTGGCATACATCTCTGCTGGCCATACTAACATCAATAAATACAGAGGAACATCATCTCTGTCAGTAATATAAATGATTGCTGGAATATTTCATCAGTCAATTCATCTCAAATCAATTCAAAATATGAAGTGGTCGTTCTTTCGACAAATAATAAATATCCTTGGGATCATCTCACGCATCTGCGGTTTATACATTATTATATTCTCTTCGTCTTGATTCAACTTAACTAAATTCTTCACATTTTACAGGGATAGTTTGTTTACATTTCGTCACTGGTATATTCTCATGATCTTCTTCGTTAATATATTATTTTTCATTCTTCCTTGTCATCAATTAATCTTTTCTCTTGGTATTACATTAAACGTCATTTCATAATCCTCTTCATTTTCATGATTCACGTCTTTGTATTATATTTCATTTGGTATAGGCTCTCTTCTAGTGTCTTGCCTCGTGTTTGTGTATCATCTAATATTTATATCAATAATATTTACTTGCTTTCATTTCTCCAACTTCTTATGTTGTTCGTTCTGTATATCATCTTGTATATAATCTCCTCTTTATTAGTACGGGTAAGATATTATTCTACTAGTTGACTCGGCTCTTGGAATTAGTTTACTTGCCATGGATGTTGTTTGTCTTTCTCGTATAGTTCTCCTCTTTATTAGTACGGGTAAGATGGTGTTTTACTGGTTGACTAGGCTCTAGGAAATTATTATTATATGCTTCATATATTTTGTGCCAAAGATGGTGTGTGTCGGCCTCGTATATAATCCTCTTTTTACACTGGTAGTACGGGTTAGATGTTGAATTACTGGTTGACTTGGCTCTTGGAAATTATGTATATGGTTCATATTTGTGCCAGGTTGTCATGTGTCGGTCTCGTATGTAATTTTCTTTTTTAGTACGGGTAATTACAATTTTCTTCATCCTTTACATTATTTCTTTGGATCATACTCTTATATCATAGAATTAAAATATAGTCAATATTTATTCTTATAGTTATATTTTCACTTCGTACTTAGTATCAATAATAAATAATCTTCATCGTAATATTTCACTCTCTTTGCATTATTTAATTCTCAATATATCGTTTCATGGAAGTCTGGTTGTAGTTGCCTTTTATTTTCTTTGTCACAGGATCACGTATTTCGTATGTGTTGTTCATGTTATTCCTGGTAACAGTATATGGGCCTGTGTATAGCAGTAACAATTTTTTAGCAATTCCTTCTATAGCACTTGGGAGTCCTCGATTTTTTAAGAGCACTTTGTCTCCCACTTCGTATGTTATGATCGTAGGTTGTGATTTTTTATACTTGAGCCTGAGTTTGTCAGCTCGTTCGACTGCATTGTTAAAGAATTTGGTTTTGTTAAATTCAAATTCACCTTCTGGGGGAAAATTGATTATTTCTGTAATTTCTCGGGGTGGTTTTTGCTCAAACATAGCAGTATAGGGCGTTTCATTAGTCGACTGGTGACAAGCTAAGTTAATGAAATCTTCAGCTGGGGATAAATATTCTTCCCATCTTCGCTGTTGGGCGTGGCAGTATGTCTTTAAAATTCTGCCTATTTCTCTCAAAACTCTCTCAGCAGGGTTGCTGTTAGGGTGATATACTGATGTTTTATATGTTTTCACACCTTGGTTTATTAAGTATCTCGCCATTTTCGGCCTCGAAATTGCGTTCCGTGATCCGTGATTATTGACTGATATGTAGGCTATTTCATTGTTGACGGTGTCGCTGATGCTATTTTCTTTCTCTTCCATGAGATCTTGTCGAATATTTTTCAGGTAGTTGTTTCGGCGAATTTCGATTGATTCCATGGTATTTTCCAATACGTTAGACCCAATAGACCGGTTCAGTGAGGGTGACGTCGTGTTTTTCACTGCCGGTGCCCATTTAAAGGCAGGTCACCATTGTCTGGGTGCCTGTCCGATGAAGTTAATGCATTTGGTTCTTGGGACCCTGGCCCATTCCCGTTGTGGTAGACTTCTGTATTTCTTGTTATTGGCCGATTATCTTCATTACTGCGACTCCTGTTGGATCGATAACCTGATTCTTGGTCATCTCCGTCGCTGTTACTTCGACTGTTATTATTATTGTGGAAACTTCGGCGACCCTGGTAGTATGGTCTTCTGCCTCCACCTCTACTGGCCTTAGTGTAGTGTACTCTTCTGAACTGGTTATTACCATTATTACCATTATTTTGTCTATATTGGTTATTCTGAGACTGGTTATTAGGAGGTCGGTAGTAATTATTATTTTGCCGATAATTGTTGTTTCCTTGATAACCATTCGGCCTAGGGTTGTTTAGATTTCCCCGGTCGGTATGGCTGTTGTTGTCACCACCGTTATTCTGTCTAGGGCTCTGGTGATTAGTGAATCGTGGAGGGTTATTAAAATTCCCTCTATAGTTATTTCTGTCAGTATTGTTGTTCGGATTATTGTTACCTGGTCCACTCCGATCATATGACTGTCCTGGTCCCTGGCGGTTCCTTTGATAATAACGCTCCCTCTCATGGTTTTCTAAGAGTGCGCACATCCCTTGTATCGTCTTGATTTGAGCGTTGAGTCTTCCCTGGGACACCCCTTGGTTAAAATGGTAGGCCAGTTTCGTCACCAGGCACTCCTCCGGTATGGCTGGTTCCAAATTTCTTGCTAAACAGATTTTCCCTAGGAAGTAGGTCGTCATTGACTGTCTGCCGTTGGGATCATATCTGCCATTCGTGATGTCATCTCTTATGATGTTCTGGGTGGACTCGGACCAATATTTTAGTTTAAAGGCCACTTTAAATGCGGCATAACTGTCTACCTCATGTCTGGTTGCTGTCCACCAATTGTCGAACACGTTTCGGAAATACTCGTCCAACATCCCTTTGATTACTGACCATCGGTTCTCTTTATCTCTGTTAAGTACTGCATCCACCCTCTCCAGGAACTCGAGCGGATTTTTAATATATGCGCGGAAATCTATGTGTTCCCGTCCATCCAGGTGTGGTAATCCGGCTAGTACATTTGGAAATGCTCTCAGGCGGTTCATTTCGTCCCTGAGGTCGCTGAACTCTCTCTGTTGCCGTTCAGTTAACTGTTCTCGGTCGTTGTTCACTTGATGTTTGACCGCGTTCACTGTTGTTGTGATCTCTTCACACCTTTCCCCTATTGTGGTGTGTGCGACTACCATTTCCGTCTGTCTACGTTCTATTACTTCTATCTGTTTGTTGCGGGTTTCTTCGAGACTGTCGATGCGGTTGTTGAGATCTGTTTCAGTTTGCACAATTTTCTGTTTATTAATCTCACCTTCTCTCCGTATGTCGGACATCTCTTCCTGGATTTCTGTTGCCATCACTGTAATCCTCTCCTCCGTCGCTTCTATGTTTCCTTCCACTTTCTTATCAATTGCTTCTATTGTATTTCTTGCAATTTCTTCGGTTCTGCAGCTGTTGTCGGCCATCTGTTGCCATATCTTCTCGCTATCACTCTTCATTGACTCAATTTCTTTATTGATTTTCTCGTTCATTTCATCGATTTTTTGTATGTATCATCGATTTTGATTCCTAATTCTGCAGATAGATTTTCTTTCATTATTTCCATATATTTCTCCAATAACTCTTCTGTCTTCTTCTTTGTTTCATCTATCTTATTATTCAAATCCTCCTTTAAAGATTCTATTTTCTGGTTTGTGGATTTACTGTTTTCATCCATTTTCTTCTGGCCTTCTTCTATTTTCTTGCTTAATTCCTCCTTTGTGGATCGGTTGTCCTCCTTCAGTGCTCGGTTGTCCTCCTTTAACGATTCCATCATCCTTCTCATCCATTCTTGGAAAGCTGCCTCTCCTGTTTGCATTGGCGCTTCCGGTATTTTCACCTCCGGTTGGTTCACATCTGGTTGGGTTTCCTGTTGTGTGGCTTCCGGTTCACCTTCTGGTTGCTGAACCTCCTCCGCCGGATCAGATTGTCTGTCATCGATTGCCAGTAACATCTCTTCAACGTCCTCTGCCGACGTCGCTTCCTTTTCCTCCATTCTAGCCTCTCTTTCGGCCTCTGCCGCTCGTTTCTTTGACGTTGACCTTCTATACGTCTTTCTATCAATGTAATGTACTTGCCGTCGAATTAGGTTGAAAAAATTGTTTATTTATTTAATTAATTTACTAGGTATCGTCGTCCTAATTCGCGCTCAGACGTTGGGCGCCAATCTATAATATAATAGATTGTAGATTTAGTTTTAGATTTATTATTATTGAAATGTTTTTGTTGTTGTTGTAGACTCTCACGTCGTCATAAGGTGTGTTTAATATTTAGTATAATTATTTAGCAATGGGTGATTGGAAGTTAAAGTTCGTGTTTAAAAGAGTATTAAACTCACTAATAATTCACTGTATTCACCTCCCCACTTACCATCCGTGAATATCTTCACTCTTCTCGATGGGCGACTTCTTCTCACTGTAAATACATTTACAACACACAGACATTCCGTTTGAATATCGAAAAAATGCACATAAAATAAAACAACTCAGATATTCAATTGTAAGTTGAATAATATAGTATCAATAATTTAAATATTGCCGCCACCTGTGAAGTAATTGTTCCTAAAACATAAGTTACTTGCTTCTATTTTATAGAAATGAAGAATCTGTATCCACTGGTAATAAACTGAGGATTTTATTGACAGTAGTGAAATTTAGCGAAACTCTTTTAAAACAATTAATATGGATATCTTTATAAACAACAACAAATTAAACAAATATTGAGATTTCTACAGCTCAAGGCTGGTAACACTGTTACAATGTACGATAATATGGTGAACTAGGTTATGTTCACTTTGGTTAATTGTATTACCAATTTTCGTGAATTCTTTTAAGATACATGATACAAGATATAAAGATGTGTTAATAAATAACAATGTTTACTTATCTACTATGATAAAAAAGAACAAAACTTTAAAATTATTAATCTCGATACGATAGTCAATACTATCGTACTATCGTAAGGTATTCTGAGGTCTAGTGAAGCTAAATTTGTCAACACGTGCTTTGAACGTTGCACTATTAAAATATTGTTATTAATTTACTAGTTATTACTACTATGAACTGGAAAGAGAAAAAAATTTGAAAAAACTCTTATTATCGATTTCATTTTATAAAAATCATTTGAGGACAGAAGTGTTTCTCTGTGACAAAATATACGTTTTGGTTCTAGGTTAGTTTGCCTAGATGAGAGTAAGTGGTTACGTATAATAAGTAATGTTATATAAGATTCTTAATATTATTTTTACAAACGCTTTATTTACTATTAATATGATGTAGAATTATCAGTAATGATAGTATTCACACAAGAAAATTATTATTCATCAAGTCAAAATTCATAGTCAATTAAGCGACTATATTTACAAATACTAGTGAGCGGTATTTAAATTTAATTCCGCCGTTATCAATTATTCTTTAAATATAAAATACATCTTTTAACTAATTATCGCCATCATAATGGGCTATAACTTTGTTCATCAAATTCTGATAATTATTCATCATTATCTGTTAAGGCACTCAAGCGTTAACTTGACTAGTGCAGTTAAACAATAACTTTCGTTTAATCAACGAGAATTATTCCATTTAGTATTTTTTTTAAATTGTTAAAATATCATACTCCCTGGTTGTTTTTACTGGACATGACCCTTATTATACACTGGTCATGTCTATTCACTATTCACTTATTTCACTGTCACTCGATAATGGGGTGTTCAGTATAGGTTAATGTTTGACCATGTTACTGGGGGTGACGCGCACATTTTAAAATATGTCTTGCCGACTGTGACACGTTCCTGTCGCCTCGAGTGTTGAAAAACGATTAAACAATCTCGCTAAAGCGTCTCTTTTCGTCTGGTGAAATTAAGCCATTTGATTGGTTTAGACAGTCATACTCTCTACCCCAAACGCTTTGGTTAAATAAAAATTCTAATTTTTAGCGTCACTAAGTCTGGGTTTGAGATTATCTCTGATGTATACATGGACATTCGAAAATGATCGGAAAATTTATAATGGCTATAAGTTTCTTATTTTTTGTCATATCGTCATTTGGATAGTGGCATTAAATCGCGGACACTTGCGGTTTTATTTTAAGTCCAAACAAGCAATAATTCCGTCCATTAATAACTCACTTGATCTTCTTCAAAACTCATATAGTGGTTCTTAACACAAATAAGTCTTTTTCACTATATTTCGTTGTAATTACATCTTAATACTTATTACTAAACATTTTGAGTCCATTTCTCCTTCATGTTAATACATAATATTGCTATATTTATAGTTTAAACAAAATTTGTTAATGGCGTATATACAAACTATGTCCGATTGTTTACATTTACTTATATCGCTACTATCCCTTATTCTACTACATATTTTTTGTATCATAACACTAATAGGTATATCTATATACATTTGTTCATACTTTATTTTGGTAAAATGTTATTTTGTATACACATATAATATGATTCAGAATACATTATGCTCTCATCTCGCCATTTTGTCACTTATTTAGTTATTTTAGTACACATGGGATATATTGTTAATAATTAAAATTGTGTACAATTGTTGTACATGGTTAGTTCAATGTATTCACTAACTTTTTGTTATTTGAAATCTCTCTAAGTTATTGTATGGTGGTTATTTACACCTGGTTCTATGATTGCATTTAGTTAGTTTATTAAATTTCAATTATTAAATTACTAGTATAATACTTGTGAGATGTTCTCATAGCAGTATTGAACATTTCTCTAACTACTGGTAACATTTTTAACATTCTCTTTATAAGTTTTGATAATGTTTTTTGACTAACTCTCTTGTCACATTGGGGTTCTGTCTATTTAGTTTAATGTTATTGTATTTAATCTGATTCATTTGTTGTGTCCTTCAGTTCATATGGTATTCATTGTATTGCATTTTTATTCTTATTTAGTCTCTGTTTGAAACAATTATGGATAATTACTTGGTTTACTTAATGCATATGATTTTATGTTGTAGGTTCAACTCATGTGAGGTTATGTGTCATTTGTCTGACAACGATGTGCTTCATAGTTCTTTACAGTATTCATCTCAACTATTGCCATCTCATTACGGCATTCTACTACAATGGTTTATTATTAAGTTTTACACATTTTGTACACATTTTTACACTATTTGTTGAAACAATAATACTGGTTTTCTTAGTCTAATTATGTTACATATTTTGGTGGATTGTACCGAGGCTTTGGTACATTGACTGGTTTATACTCAACAAATTAGTTTATTTGCTACTATTTGTCTTGACATTGTAAGTTAACGAGATTATGAGTGTTTAAAAAAGTTATTATTTTGTATTGAAAATTAAAGTAAGTTAAGAATCGATTATGATGAATAAAAATTGTAGTTATACTTAATTTGTAAGTTAACGAGATTACTCAGAATTTAAAAAGTTTAAATGTTTATGTAGTATTGAATATTAAAGTTCTAAATCGATTAGAATTCGATTATAAAGAATAATAATTTTAGAAGAACTCTTTTCTGAAATATAATTGCAGTAATGCTGTTTGAATAGTATTGGTTGATCAATTTAGTGAATAAAGCGTTAATCGCTGGTCGACTGATGAAGGTAGCCGTAGCGTCGATCTGGCAGCGAAACTCCTCTTCTAAGTTAATTTTCGCCAAAGTACGTAGTGTCAAGTCTCGTCTCGACAACAAAAATTTATGATGATATACTTCCACGTACCTGATCGTGATTCTAGAAGCTCTGAAGTTCACTTATAGTAATTTATAAGCTGCCAAGATGGATTTATAACCAGCTTGCTTTACTGACAAGGTTAGATCACTCCTTTTAATAAGGGCGCCACACAGGTTTATTTCCGGAAAATCCCGTGAAAAACCAATTACTGAGATTAAATATTTGCTAATTTTCTTTAAAACTGTTGTTGATGCTTATTGCACTTTCTCTGATTCAAATTTAACAACATACAACCTCTAATCAGAGTTACTTTTGTTATTCAAAGTAATTATTAATTTACTTTTTGAAATAAATAGAGTCAAAGTTTATGCTGCTAATAAACGGGTTTTATTGTTACCCTTGAGACTAAATTCAAACAAACACAAGTATGATAAATACATTATTATACAATTGTAATTATTTCGTTCCTTCACCCTACAAACTAGCTCAGATAACACAAACAACTCTTCTGGTTATTCCCAGATTAACTTTTAATTTAAATATTATTTTTATATATCTCGGGCGTAAATTCTTTTAAATACAAGAAAGAACTACTTCATGCCTATACTGAAGTTAATTATTTAACAGAAAACAATATTTACTACTTCGGCCTCTTTTTTAAAAATCGCATCTATTTCTAGGTTATGCGTTGGTCACGCTAGCTTAATTATTAACAATTATTTTTTTTATCCCTTAATACTAATACAATTCTTACGTGGGATTCACAATCCGCTAAATAACTTTGAGCACAGTGTAGCATATATAGAAAGGTTTGAGGTTTTTTGCGTCAGTACAATGGTGTTGAAGAAATATAAGTACACACAGATTAATGAAATAAATTGTCACAATGTTACCTTTTTATTTTAATCTTATAGATTAAAATTTATTTTAAACACTCCAGCGGTCGGATTATAGTGACCCTGGTTCATTACACTGCACACGAACTAAGAACAGAGAATAATCGTCCTCTTCTAACAAAATTCGGACTAATTTAACCACTGGTTAATAATCTTTCTCTTGTTCTGATTATCGCGCACAAAATAAAATAATTACTTCACATCGATGCACTTATTGTTGATAAACTGTTATGTAGTTAGTTGTCTTGATGAGTCGGTTAAAATGGATGCACTGTTTACATGGTACTCTAAGTTATTAATGTATTTTGCGGCGGCGAGCGACACCTTCTCGCTCTCGATGATGACAATAAAGTGTAACGGTTTCGCTTGGTTTGGGATTATATACCCCCTTGCTTCATGGGGCTTAGGTGATTAATTCATTTAATAAGCTATTTTTTGATTGGCTCCACCAGACGTTACAAAAATGACGCATTGTTTTCTAACCGTCATTTGGCGAAGTTGATTGAGAGTTATTTGTGTTGTTAGTGTTACCCTACCAATTTTTCACTTTATATTTACAAATAATGCTAACGCATGCTACGCACTTATTACCGTTGCGATCGGGAGTTTATTACTATCAAATTAAAGAACAGTTTATTAGCTTTAATTTGATATGACTTAACACTGGTTTTACTCGTACTTTCTCTGACATTGCTAAAAAATAATGTTCAGAGACATGGTTTCGCACTGTCTTCTGCTAGCGAAGCCAAATACGATTCATACCTATCTATTTATATTTATTGTTTCACATCGCGTTTTCTTTTAACGTCTTTGTCGGAACACTGACACATTCGTCGTTATACTTAATGTCTATTTATTGAATACAATTACTAAATATTAGCTTAATTATGGTGATACATTACTATGAATAATCCTTACATTCTAATTACATTTTGTTCATCCTACTCAATTTAATGTTACGCATTAGTAATTGAGTGGTGATATTCACTGTTACATTTATTTATATTGATCGTTCAGTAAACTTTTATGTACACTAGTAGTCCTTTCTACTTATGAATTCACTGACAATCGTTTGTTTAGGCGTAGCCTAGGCATACCTTTAACATCGGTTTATGCCTTAATAATGGTCATTAATTACATTTGGTATAATGAGGAAGTTACTTATTTATATAAGGTTTCCTCTTACAAGTATTCTAACTTCTTAAGATTACATTTGGGATTGTAATATAAGTTTTACTTTTACCTTGTGGCCATAGCTAGTCTTAGTCATATGCATTGTTATTTACTGGTCAGTGTTCATTTATTATCAGCCAAATACTGTTGCTGATAATATATTATTCTTGTCATCCTTTAAATACTTTTATAAACATGTGATTTTACTTCCATATTCCTTAAGGAATGGAAGTATGGTGATGGCAAAAAAAATCGTGTTCGAGATTATTGCAGAATCTGATTCTACTACACTCAAAACATGAAAAAAAGTCGTTTTCCGAAAAGTGTCTGTGTGTGTGTCTGTCTGTGTGTCTGTCTGTCTGTCTGTGTGTCTGTGTGTTGATTTTTTTTTTTGGCAAACGATAACTGCCGCAAATTCAAACAGAATCAAATAATTTGTTGCATACGTCCCTGATTTGTAGAGTATTCACGACCTATTGTTTTTGGTAAAGATCGGTTGAGGGAAAGGGGTAGTTTACCGGCAACGGTTTTTTTTAATCAAGGGAAATTTTTTTTTTTGCCAAACGATAACAGCCGCAAATTTAAACAGAATCAAATAATGTTTCGTAT
Source organism: Magicicada septendecula (assembly GCA_034769895.1). Lineage (NCBI taxonomy): Eukaryota > Metazoa > Arthropoda > Insecta > Hemiptera > Cicadidae > Magicicada > Magicicada septendecula. Next base: position 236,854,408 of record CM068375.1, on the reverse strand, counting down.
ACAGCCCTGAATTTTAGAGTTCTCAAGACCTGTGGTTTTTGGTGAAGATCGGTTGAGGGAAAGGGGTAGTTTACCAGCAACGTTTTATGTTTTAACAAGGGTATTTTTTATGGCAAACGATAACAGCCGCAAATTCAAACAGAATCAAAAGATTATTTGCATGCAGCCCTAAATTGTAGAGTTCTCAAGACCTATTGTTTTTGGTGAAGATCGGTTGAGGGAAAGGGGTAGTTTACCAGCAACGTTTTTTTAACAAGGGTATTTTCTATGGCAAACGATAACAGCCGCAAATTCAAACAGAATCAAATAATGTTTTGCATACAGCCCTGGTTTGTAGAGTACTCAAGACTTGATGTTTTTGGTGAAGATTGGTTAAGGGGAAGGGGTAGTTTACCTGCAACGTTTTTTTATCAAGCGTATTTTCTATGACTAACGGTAACTGCCGCAAATTCAAACAGAATTAAATAATTTTTTGCATACGTCCCTGAATTGTAGAGGCCTCAATGACTTTTAATTTTGGTGAAGATCGGTTAAGGGGAAGGGGTAGTTTACCAGCAACATTTTACGTCTTAACAAGAGTAAAGTACTTGAAAATTTATTTAAACTTTTTGAAACAATGGTAATTGTTAAAAATAAAACAATTTTGTTGCCAGGCAATAAAATTATAATTTTTTCATTTTAATGTAAATCTGTACATAGTATAAAGTAAAGTCGGTGCGTTTTCTCTCTGTGTTTTAAATCGCTAATCTCAGGAAGTACTGAACGGATTTTATTCAAGTTTTCGCCAATAGATAGAGTGTCTATCGAGGAACATTTATGTGTATAATTAATACATATATGTTGTACATTAGCTTAGCTATCACGGTTTATGTCAAGTAAGTGGTATAGTTTACATCTTATATATAAAAATGAATGTTTCTTTGTTTGTTCCGTACACGTTCCTATACCATTCATCCGATTGCGATGAAACTTCGGTGAGTTGTTGTGCGCACGTCCGCGAAGGTTTCTTCCACATCTCCTCCTAAACCACTGTACCGATTTCAACCAAACTTGGCACAAATATTTTACGCAACGGGAGAACCAACATAGGATAGGTGTTTTTTCGATGGAGTCATTTTGGGGGTTCTTTGGGGTCTTCCACTTCGCCTCCTAAACCACTGGACCGATTTCAACCAAAGTTGGCACAAATATTTTACGCAACGGGAGAACCAACATACGACAGGTGTTTTTTCGATACGATCCTCTGGGGGGTCCTTTGCGGTCTTAAAAAACTATTAGATCTGGTTACTATGGCAAACCAATAGAATAGATTCTGTTCTAAATATATTATCGCATTAAATTGAAGACCACGCGAACGAAGTTGTGGGCAACAGCTATTTATTTTTTAGAAGCCTACTTTAATTAAACTTTATTAATTAAACTAACATTTTCATTACGTACAACGTGAAACTCCGTAGCGAAGCACGGGTATTCTGCTAGTCATGTATAAGAGAAAATATATCGTGTGTGGCAGGCAAGCATATCTCAGTTATGTACTATTTACGTTTCCATTTTATTATTATCACTACCGCAATAAAAAGGCAGGGAAGACACACACACACACAATTCGCGTTATTTCTGGCCTCATTCATGTTTATTTTCTTACATTTGCACGGTTTTTAAATGGAAAGTGCCGAACCCATACCAACATAACGCATGCAAGCCGAAAAAGTGTCCAGCGTCGATAGCGATTTGCTTCCTGTGGATCGCTGGGCAGTGTAACTACACGTGTTTACAGAGGAACGATTCATAGACAGACTTTTCGTCTTTAGGGAATTAACCCTCTGCAAGATGCTGAGGGTCCATGAGTGACTTCGGAGCCCTCCTTCTTTTCCGCGTGTTTGTTCTGTGAAACGTACACTGTAGATTCGCAGATTTATTCTAAGCAACGCTCAATAGTAAATGTTGAAAATTTTTGTCCACGGTGAACCCTCATACACACTAAACCTGCTCTGATGTTATAATTACGGACATCATAATATTAAAACTTTGGAAACTTGAGCACTACTTAATGGAGATCAATCATTAACTTATACAAGCCATTAATTTTATGCATATTTTTTACATATATGTGTACAACGTTATCGGCAACAAAGAAGTAGTTTTTGTTAAAATTCCTTCCCGGGATATTTGGCCGTAGTCCAATGTTTTCTACAAAACCAGACGTTTCGGCAATGCCATTGACTTCCATCATCAGTGAAAATCGAGTGCGATAACGTGAGGTGGTATATGTTAGTGACCACAGTACTGTGGTTAAGGCTGAAGCAGTAAGTAGAAAGAAGTAGTTTCTATGGTAATATTTCATTTCGAAAATGATTTTAAAAATAAATCTTAGAATATGGAAGTCATGTATGGTTCTCCATACCGATATTTACATTTACGTCATTGACTGGGTTGTTTGACAGCTTATAGTGAACTTGGCTTGTCCATTAGTTAGAGTCAGTCATAGTAGGCCTATTTGTTGTAGTGTCATGCAGTGTATTCCTTACTGCTTCTCGTGGTCCTTCTTCTTCTTTCTTCTCCGTTGGTCCTTCTCTTCTTTGCTACTTTCATCATTAGATTATTCACTTATATTATTTCCGTGCCCTTATTTATTCTTTTGGTACACGTCTAGGTTATGTAACACTTGGTCATGTTACAACATTCATCTACATTTAGTCCTGTGTTGCTATGACATTCAGGCACATTTCATATCAAGGATTACAAAGCTTTTATTATTAATCCCTATGAACAATTAATTCACTTTTCTGTATCATATTTTTGGTGGTCTTATTGATTATCTCTGTGGTTTTACAATCTTGGTTTAAACTTGTTACACTAATTGTCTGTGCATTTCACTTGTTAATCGTTGATTCTTTCACTTACAATTGGTTAATCACTTCTCTCCGTTATAAACATTTTCACTGGTATTGTTTGTGCTGTTTACTTGGAGTAAAATGTTATTATACCACATGTTGTTACATTTATATTAAGTATTCACTGTCATTGTTTGTGATCACTTATTGATGCTCAACACTTGGTTTCTTTATTATTGGTATTCCAATAATCATTACACTTATCCTGGTCACTACGTTGATTTTAATTCCTTCCATATCTTGTGAATGTTGATGTCTTGTACTGTTCATACATAATCTTCATTCTTCATGGTACATTTCTTTTCCTCTTCTTCTTCTTTTTCTTCTTCTGGTTAGTTGTTTGTCACTGTTGGTGCTTTCCTTGGTTACACATTATTTGTAATAATTCATGTTCCCTGAATGTTGTCATATTCTTCCATATTTTCATTCATTATTATGGTAGTCATTGTCCTATATTTATTTCACACTCATATCAAATTAGTTTGTTTTTTCACTATGGTGATTGTATTTGATTCGTCTCCTTCTTACGTTGATAATTATTTTCGGCATATCCCCTCACTATTTTGATCTATTGGGCCTGGATGCTAACGTATTATATTGGCTCATTGGTATTTTCTCTCTCTTTGTTATACTCGATGATATTCTTATTACTCTTCTTTCTTCTTCGTTGGGTTGGTTCAATAATATTCATTCGTAGATACACATTTTATTTGTATTCTCCTGTTCCTTCTTCTATGCTTGATGAAATATTTTCATGTTATTCTTCTATTTGACGTATTAGACATTTATTTTATGTAACTGCTATTATGGTACGTTACAATATCTAAGAATAAACTAAGGCAGGCACTGAAGGCAACATAAACAGAGTTACTTGAGAAGATGGTGTGATGTTTTGTTGTATTAGCAACACAAAACTAAGGTTTATAATGAGAGTCCGATTTAAAATCTCAGATCATGTGGAGAAAAAATTGATTTAGTACTGGCAACTATTGTAAATGCTAGAAAACAAGTGGTCACAGACAATTTTTAAATGATCACACATTAAAGGACACAACAGGTGAGGGCTTCCACGGTCAAATAGAAGGATACGGCGTGTGCTGGGGCGGAAAGAAGAGATATGATATAGGATACGAACTAAACAGACTGTGAACTGTACAGTAGTCGCTAATAGGCCTATATAGCACAGGCCATAAGCCGCTTAACAACAAACGCAGTTTTTGATGACGTCTAACGACGACAGGTTTTGTAAGATTTTGTTATTCACTACTCACACTTTTTCCAAAGTTTTACTAACATTTTAACAAAATTTACTGATTCGTACTACCTCTGTACGCGGAAGTCAGAAATAATTTATATACATAAATCGGTGTTAGTATGTATAAATATAAAAATGAAAACTTTATTTTAATACATTAATAATAACAATTACTGTTATTATTACACTGGGCTGCTCAGTACACCAGTGGGTATGGCACCTGGCTACTAATCTAGAGGCCCCGGGTTCGATTCCCGGGCCTGCACCATCCATAAAATCAAGGTGCGTTTTCAGCCCCAGGTCGACTCAGCCTGTTAAAAATGAGTATATGGGATAAAAGCCTGGGGATAATAATGAGCGGCTGAAGCGTAGTGCTGGCCACACTGCCTTCCTTGTATGTCGTAAGGCTCACATAAGGCAGCCTATCCTGCCTTCTCCTAAGCTACTTTGGTGGTATACATGGGAACCATTATTATTACAATAATAACAATACCAATAATAATAATAATAATAATAAAAATACTATTTTTGTACGAGGGAGACTGTGGAAAACTAATGTTTGCCGGAGAAAGGGCCGCGCTCCATCGGTGTGTGGGACTCGCACCAATCAAAACCACAAACACTGTTGTCCACGGCATGGATCCACCTTGGGACTCAGCTTTCGCAAATACTTCAAGGTGATGCCATTTGTTCTTCGTCCTGTGGACGTTCCTCTCTTTAAACCTTCAGCGTTTATACGTTACCTGTTTTCTGCTATTCTGTCAGAGGCCCTAGCAAGATCATCTTCGGCTTCCTTCTTTTGCCTTAGTACCTTCTCTATGTAGGCTGCTACCTGATCCCAATGGTGTTTTCTCTCCAGCATTATTCCGATGATATTTTCGGGCGAGATCTGTCCCACTACCTTTTCTAGGTGCCTCTCCTCTTTCCATCTATCACAGGTGAAAAACGTGTGATTCACATCGTGGGTGTAAATTCGTTTTTACAGAAAATACAGTTTGGTCTGTCTACTTTCCCCATCCTATATAAAAGTAATCGTTCTTATTTTTCGAGTTTTACAGGTAAATTATAAACACACACACACACACACACACACACACACACACACACACACGAAGTAACAAAAAATTACCAATTATAGTAGAGGTATGATTTTTAATTATATCTGTATTGCATCTATATACAGCACCTGATAATGACAGAAAATCTTGTCGAAACGTCGACATAAATATTTTGTGTCTGTGTATCTACTCCATTGTCGAACCTTACAAAACTTTCAGGATCGGTTTCAGTTTACCCACGATTAAACTTAATAAAAATAGTCTAATCTCAAATATCTTCGCTGGCAGGATTGAAAAATTGAGTCATACGGATAGTGGAAAAAGTGGAATGAGAGTTTACTATATAGTGGTAACATTTGGAGTATTTTAGATATATAAGGCAAGGATTGAGATACGAACTTTTATATATGATATTTAAAGTTACAATTTAATGTAGAAAATATTTAGATGAAATTTTTTTTGGACTCAAACGACAAGAATGATTCCGCCCACTCAGTATACTTATTGAAGGCGGCTGTATCGATGACTCGGTAAGACATGATTAGTGACAATCTCGTCCCTGGTTCGTTACGGAAAAAAGAAAAAAGTCGACGTGCTAAATTTATAAATTTATTTTCTCAAATCAGTATGTTTTTTGATATTTTAATACATGGATTCCTTTAATTTCACCAGAAGATATTCGTATTTCTGTCAGTGGCGTGGACATTACAGTCCATTCTAATCACCATTATATTAAATATATATCAACACACCTGAAACCTGGTCGTTAAACTGTATCTGCTTTGGGCAGTTAATAATCGACAGTAGATTAGTAATGTTAACGTAACGATGCCACAGTAACTGACTGCTGAATATCACAGAGTGATTTGGGTTACTGCTATTGACAGAACGTGCCTTGCAACCATAACGTTAACTCTATATTGTGTTACGATTGTAATAGCATTCAATCTGTCTGTATTTAATATAGCGACTTTACGTTCAAACAAATCTTTGACACGTCAAAATACTAACGAGGCAAAGCAGTCACTGAAACAATACAATAGAACGACGATGATAGGAAACGACTTTCTCAAAAATATAGTATTATTCTGTCGTCTAACAGTATCCGCTTAAGTTTTTGCAAATTAAACCAATTATTAGATTCTTAGCTTTTTTTGCGTTGTTACGAGTTAGATAAAAGGCAGTCTTTTATTAATTTCTGGTCGCTCCTACAGCTTTCTATATTGCGGTGCCTTCGTTTTTTAACAAAACAAAAACTTAGTTTTTAGCCAGTGTTTTTCTTCCGATGGCCTTTAGAGTTCCATCCGCTACCAAAAAGGCAATGGACACAGCGTCTATTTACTAAAAGTACTTATCTCGACAAGTTAAAACCCCATCACCGAGTTTATTCACTTTTGATTGAGTGTAACCATGCCACTAGTTACCCTGCTGAGGTTTTCCGCGACAGGCCGGAACTGCTTATCTGTGTCACTCATTGTTCGTAGATCTCCTCTACATCTAAAGAATCATAGCTATACCCCCCCCCCGTGACCTACTCTATATCTGAAATTCGCAGTGAGAACTAATTTATAATATATAACAATACGATATAAAAACAGTGTTTGAAGCACGTAAAATGGTGCGATAGGAGAAAATTAATAAATAAAATGTTTGTACAATGTAACAGGTTATTGAGATCTCAAAAGGTGGGGAAAATTAGAAGTTTGTAGTAAACATAACTGGAAGACGGATTAGTTGGGGCTACACTGATTTCACGAAAACGTTAATGACGTATGGTGATTGAGGGAGCAAGCAAAACGCGAGAATCGAAAGCAAGGCAAAGACGGGAACTGTGACATATGAGGAGGAGAAGGATGTTGAGATATTAAGACGCTGAGAGGAGAAGGAACGGGAACATCTCCTTGTTGAGGAGATAGATGTTGAGATATTGGAGTACGTGGTAAAAGTATTTGAAAAAGGACAGATTGGCTCAAATGGCTGGAGGACATCTATAAACGGACCGCAATAAGTTGAGACCCAATCGTACAAGATACGGGCTGTTGCCACCGAGATGAAAGTATGAACCCGCTCAATTGCATCGCGGACAATTGCAATCGAAATATCTTCCCAGCTAGAGACACATACTGCGTCTATCAAAGGCGTATGAAAAGAAGAAGGCACAACCTGGAATGGTTATGCGTACATCTGTTTCAAATGCATATATACTTTTGCGACCTATCATCTTTCTCTATGCATGTTTTAAATGTTTACACCATACATATAATCTCAATGTGACAGACGTCTGTGTTCGTCCTAAATAGGCTTGTAAACGGTGGTATATGGCCACTAATCGATTTCCGGGTTACTATAAATATCACTCATGTGTCACAAACATAGTATCAGTAGTCGCAACGGTTAGCCTTTAACGAACCCTTTCTGCTCTCTCCGCTTGCAGCTAAAAGCATATCCCATATGGATCCAGCGCATAACAAAACTTATATCATCTATACAACATGAAAACATTTCGTCACACCATTACTAGACATATAACTCTATAATTGCTAGGACATGTCACTCACAATATTTCGACCGCTCATTGTAACATGTAGGCCTATATTAAAACTACTTTCCTACTGTCCAGTAATATTACTTATAGACGGAGAAACCACACTAAAAGAACACCAACAACTAACCTAAACTAGGAGAAAAACAATCAACTCTAAGCTAACAAAAACATTAGACGAAAGAGGTTACTCGCACAAGTAAAATGTTACAGAATTGAAACGTCATCGAAATTTGTTACAAGAACATTTCTAATACAGTAGTTGCTATGGATTAAGTCAATTGCGACCAAGTGAAATTGACCGGGTAAGAACAGGGAAAATGTCGTTCCGTTGTTAAACAACCGAAACCGCTTTAAACAAACCAGACAACTGATGATGAAGCGAGTCACAGAGAAAGAGAGAGAGAGAGTGAGAAAGAGAGAGAGAGAGAGAGAGAGAGAGAGAGAGAGAGAGAGAGAGAGAGAGAGAGAGAGAGAGAGAGAGAGAGAGAGAGAGACAGAGACAGACAGACAGACAGACAGACAGACAGAGAGACAGACAGACAGACAGACAGACAGACAGACAGACAGACAGACAGACAAAGACAGAGACAGAGAGAGACAGACAGACAGATACAGTTGCTATCAAATATTCAACTAGACGTGTAATAATGATTTAGGAAGTCTGGACATTGTATTACAGTATAAGGTTTCGGAGGTGCAAGATATGGATCAAGTCGTGAAAAAATTTGAGGATACCATAAAGACAGCATGTGACAAGTCTTTTAAGAAGCATACAACATTACAGAAGACTGTTGGAGGCAGATCGGTTCCATGGTGGTCAGATACACTCAGTCATGCGTAAAAGAATTAATGCATTAAGAAGAAGATACCAAAGGACTAGAAACGACAATGTCTTGAGAGAATGTCGGAAAATGTACTACTTTGAGGAAAAGGAGAAGTATCAATCAAGTATTAAAAGAGAAAAAATACATTCTTGGAAACAATATTGTAATTTAACAACATCAGTGAATCCCTGGAATGCGGTTTATCGCTTGGCAGCTGGAAAAATGAGAAAGTGTTCCACTTTAACAACTTTGCAAAAACCGGATGGCTCCTTCACAACAGATTTGGAAGGTACTATGAATTGTATGTTGGAATACTTTATTCCCGTGGATGACGGCATAATGGATAATGAGTATCATAGGCATAGTAGGAATCAGAGTAAGGATCCAATAAGTGTACAAGATGACAGAGAGTTTTCGCAAGAAGAAGTTTTGCGAGTTTTGGAAAACATGAACCCTCAGAAGTGTCCTGGTGAGGACGGAATAACAAGTGGCATTTTATTGCGGGGTTTTATGCAATTTCCTCGGTTTGTAACAGCAATCTATAATGAGTGTCTGAGAAGATATGTCTTTCCTAAGTTATGGAAAAGAGCAAAAATAGTACCAATAGTTAAGCCGGGCAGGGAGAACAGTACTGAAGTTTCGAAGTTTTGCCCTATCAGTTTATTGAAGGTAGGAGCGAAAGTATTCGAAAAACTACTTATAAACAGAATTATGCACCACGTGTTTTCTAAAGATTTAATGCAGTCTAATCAGTATGGATTTACACCCTAGAAAAGTACAGTGGATGCAGCTATGGCAGTTAAGGAATTTGTTGAAAGATGTTTGGTGGAGAAAGGGGTTGTTGTTCTCATTAGTCTTGATGTCCAGGGCGCTTTTGATGCAGCTTGGTGGCCGTGTATTTTGAATACTCTTCAACAATTCGAGTGTCCTAGGAACTTGTATTGTCTCTCACAGAGTTACATTTGTGGACGAAAGGCAGTTCTATCTACTCACAATACATCAATGGAGAGGGATGTCAGTAAAGGTTGTCCTCAGGGATCTTGTTGTGGGCCAGGATTTTGGAACATTCAGTATAACTCGTTGCTCAATTTAGACTTCACTAAACGTACAAAACTTATAGCTTTTGCAGATGATTTAATTGTGTTAACAAGTGGTAAGTCTCTCTTAGAAGCTGAAAATTATACCAGTTTAGAGATGGTAAAAATTTCAAAGTGGGCTACAAATAACAAAGTTCCTTTTAATGAACAAAAATCAAAAATACTCTTGATTTCTCGTAAAAACCTTCAGAATTCAGAATTAAGCATTTACCTTAATTCTAAAAAAATTCAACAAGTTAATAAGTTAAAATATTTGGGTTTCATTATTGACACAAAATTCAATTTTAATGAGCATATCCAGTATGTGATCGGAAGGTGTACAAAACTAATTCATATGCTATCAAGATCTGCAAAATTAAACTGGGGGTTGGGACATGAGGCACTTAAAACAATATATAAGGGGGCAATTCTCCCCCTTTTATCATATGGAGCACCCGTATGGATAGACGCATTAGAGAGGAAAAGTAACCAGATAAATTTCAAAAGAGTGCAACGTCTCATCAATATTAAAATTCGAAGGCTTTTCGTACAGTGTCCCATGAAGCTTTGTAAATTTTGACAGGACTGACTCCAATAATAATAAAGTTGAGAGAGATTGTTAGTGCTTACAGAGTTGCTAGAGGTGGTGATGGTGCTAATATTTTGATGGATTTAGTAATTCCGTTCAAGGACTGGCCTCATCCGGCAGATACAGTACTTATAAACTCGACCTATGAAAGTAAAGTATACACAGTACAAGCATATACAGATGGCAGTAAGCACAACAATGGGGTCGGGTCGGGTATAGCCTTGTTTGTTAATGGTGAGCTCAAATATGAGATGCAGTATTAGTTGGGTGTTGGGTGCTCTAATAATCAGGCTGAGCAATTGGCAGTCTTGAAGGCCCTGGAAAAGATAGCTGAATTAAATTATATTATAACTAATTTGAGAACGGTAGCTGTTTACATCGACAGCAGAGTGACGCTGGACTCACTTAGGAGCTCGAGGAATATAGCTACTTGATAGAAGAAATAAGGAATAAGTTAAGAAGTTTAAAGGCGGTCAACTGGTCAATTGATTTTGGTTGGGTTAAGGCACATGTGGGTATTTATGGTAATGAACTGGCTGACAATCTGGCTAAAGAAGCTGCGTCCAGTAGCAGTATGGTGTGCTGTGGACGAATACCAAAAAGTGCAATGATTAACAAATTCCGTGAGGTGAGCCTAATGGAGTGGCAAAGTGAGTGGGAACAAACATTAAATGGAATGGTGACTAAGTTGTTTTTCCCTAGTGTGAAGCACAGACTGTCCTCAAGGTTTGCACGGTCTCCTAATTTTACCACAATGGTGACGGGTCATGGCAGGCTTAGAGCCTACTACTATCGTTTCAAAATAAAAGATGATCCAATATGTGTCTGCAACGACGGTGACCAAACAGTGGAACATTTGTTATATGAGTGCAATATGTTGAATGAAGAAAGACGGGTTTTCAAAAATAGTGTACTAAGGAGTGGTGGACGATGGCCTCCAAATAGAAGTGAATTGACATCAAAATATGTTAGACAGTTTATTAAATATGTTAATAACATTGATTTTGATTCTTTGTAGTGTTTATTGTTATTGTGCTTGTCTATCTATTTTGAATCATTGTATGCGTTTGTTATTATGAATTAACTTACATATTGGTCGAACAGCTTTATTATGCATAAATGCATACATACATGCATACAGTTTTAACATGTTAATAATGTAGTACTAATTCATTGTATCATTGTAAATGATTGATTTTTATTTTTCTTGTTTATTTTGAAACTTTGTAATTGTTGTAATACTGGGGTTGTCTTTATATGTATTGAGAATCGGCTTGTAATAAGTTTATATATAGCATGTATTATTACATTATTTGTAATGGAGCATTCTGATAAAAAAAAAAACTAGACTTTACAAGGCCGGAGTAGATAAAGGTACAGAGATTTTTTAATGTAAATGATTTAACGATTTTTCAAGTCGTAAAATAACTGTTAAATAACATACCACTAAAAAGTCTGCTTCAATAACAGTCACTGTATAACTTTGAACATTCTGTTTATGGGAATGAAATTAAATTGTGTTTATATTTTCTATAAGAAATCACTTAAATTCTCGTTCTCTTAAGAAACGTTGGACGTTATACTATATTTGCTTATAAAAAGAAATGAAATGTTTCAAAACAAACAAAGCTTTGAAGAACAGTTTATAAAACTCTATTACTGGGAAAGTGAGCATGTCAACAATGATGTGTAGCATTTGGGTCACAGGTGAGCTGCTCACAACAATGCCGACAGCTACCGGAAGAAAACAACAGCCGTCATATATTTCCCTCGCGGCACAACTAATTTCAGGGTTTGTCTGAGTTAAATACAAATAGCATTGTTTTCCCTCCGTGTTCACTATACATCACAATCCCTGCCCTATTACGAATGTAATCGCATGTTGCAACAATCGCATTTATTCAATTGCACTTCTGTGCTGTGAAAATCATAATAGAAATCGACTCTATTCAACAAACGATTGTGATAATGACTTCCGTGTTAAAAGATTTATATTTCGATCCCCACCATTATTGATATTTAAATTTTCATAGAGTAATAGTTTTATCATATGTAATTGCTAAGGTATCTTACCCTTCAAAATTAAATACTCGTACTTTATTTGATAACACCAAAGTAATTTTTCAAAAATTCACCCCCTCTTCCTTTGACTATCCTCTCCATTCACCGTTTTACAGTGGATTAATATAAATTTATTTTCAGGGCACTTATTTAACAAAATAAAGTATTTTACTCTTGTAAAAAAACGAAACAATGCAGGTAAACTACCCCTCTCTCTTAACCGAACAATCCCATTTTTTGATATTTACACTTTCATTGAGTAATAGTTTCATCATATTTAATTGAGGTTCTTATCCTTCAACATGAAGTAGTTTCTTCGACATCAGAAACGTAATTTCCAAAAATTACCCCTTCCCATTATAACTACCATTTTCGATTACACCTATTTCATCTACCTTTCTACAGTGGATTATTATGACCTTTTTTCGAGGATACTTTATTTATCAAAATTAAGTACTTAAATTTTGTTAAAACGTGAAAACATTGCAGATAATCTACACCATCCCCCTAAACGAACATTCATCAAAATCAATACGCATTGAATTCTCTACAACTCGGACACATATTATAACCAAACTCGTGTGTCGTCTTCGTTCTCGTACCTCTGTAAAATGTAACAGTGTGTCTGAGTGTAATTTGAGTCTGTGTTTCTTACCACTTCGTCCTCGCACGGCAATGTAACTCACGATGTTGGAGTCCGTAGCGAACGTACGAATGACCAGGTATCGTGGTTCCCGATCTGAGGTTCAAACGTAGTGGATAATCCCCGGGTGGCGCCAAATTGTTTATGTAAAACAATTAAAATTGTCTCCTTATCAATGTTTTATTCGAACGATGTGACGAATTCAATTCGTCCCGCCTTTTCTCGATTTTTGTTAATCGAGTTAGCAGTTACAGTATTCGCTACTGGCGCGCTAGGTGTCACATCAGAGACATTCGCTATACATTATCGTTTTAAAAATACACTTTTCTAATGAAAATAAAACATAATTTAACACACACAGTATAACATTAACGTACACAGATTTTTTAATTTAATAATAACTACAATTTTACTTATTAAATTGAAAGTGAATTAATTATGTTAGAGAAAGTGAGAGTGTTTTCAGTGCCTGGGGGTGTCAATGAGACGAGAATGGAATACAAGAACATAATGTCAAAGACAAAGTGGCAAGTTATTAAAACATACTATTCCAAATATAAAGTTTTATAATGGAACAGATGATACAGACTGAAACTTATAGAAACATACAGGAAATACGAAGATAAATGTATTTATATAAGTTTTCATATCTACTACCTTTTGTATGCAAGTCATGGGTACGAGTGAATAACAGAGATAGATTGTAATAGTCAGAAGACAAAATGAGTGAGAGAGACAAAATGAGAAATATACAAGCAGAAAAGTATCTGGTAATGCTTTCTATACTTGAATTGTAGAAAGAATGTGCTGAATTGTTAAGGTGTCATTCGCCTACATCTTATGGAAGAGACAAGGCCAGAATAACAAATTTCGGAAACAAGCTTGAAAAAAGTAGAAAAGGGGAAGATAGTAGAAAGAATGAAATGACATGGGGTGACGCTAGAGACGGCCAAAGATCAAAGAAGTGTGGAAAAGTTAGTGCAAAATTAGAATATTAGGGATATCACATCCTATTAGGGATATCGTGGTAATAGGTTTTCAGACTACTCACACTCTCCCACTGTCTCCCCTTTCTCCTTATGTGTGTGTGTGTGTGTGTGTGTGTGTGTGTGTGTGTGTGTGTGTGTGTGTGTGTGTTGCAACGAAACAAACTAAGGATGCATAGATATGTATTAGAATTAATAATATATAACAGAGTCTCTTATCTGGAGATAGGAATTTATTAAACTAAAACAAATTTAAATCTTGTCTGTAAATTCTTTACACAAATTATTTATTAATTATATGTTGTTAATTAATTAATTATTAATCACATGTTAATTAATTATAAATTAATTAGTTTATTAATATAGACACTAATGAATGTTTATTTAAACAATCGTCTGTGTTACATGATTGAAAAATTCCTTCTTGTAGTCCGGTCGACCTCTGGTCTCGCTGCTGCTGTCACACGCGACTTACACACGCACTCCGTTTATCTGCCAATATGGTTCTATTTACAAATCTCAGGTACGATAATTGGCTTAGGTGGTTATTATTAAATGCGGTGTGTTTAGCTTACATCTTCCGGTAATCTTGATGTGTCCACGCGTTAATACAGGTGTACTCCGAATGAATACAACTGCCCTAAGCGGAAAAACTTGACTAACGCGAGTTGGCACAATTGATCTTCACATAAGTTTGTTATACGTTCAATATCCCTTTGATTTAGCTTAGGGGTAACTCGTAGCTAAATTCTAGGACTGTCGTCACCCTTATAGACAACGTGTACTGTCGCGAAAAACTCACACAGAGAGTACGTCTTATTAGGACGAGTTGCAAACGAGAACTGACTGATGTTCATTAGACCAGAGACGAACCCAAATGAAATTTGGAGCTCCTGATTGGTTGAAATCTAGAACACGTAATAGATTTCTACCTTGATAGCTAGACATCATGTAAAACTATGCCAGAGTCTGCCAAATCTTGTATAGATTTTATCTAAACGTTTTGAGATAACAAACTTTTCTGCAGATAAGGCTTATATAGAAAAGTTAATTCAGTTAAAAAATACATAGTATAATTATATGGTTCGAATTTATGACATATGAAGAATATAGCGCCATTTATGACGCATTCGCTGTCCAAGTTTCATTCAGATACGTTAATTATTATAGGAGTTATTCAGCAAAACACGAATAACAAGTGGACACGCGCACTCGCGTACAAAACTTGCACTTGACATGACAGAGAATAGGTTTATGAGCATTTTGACATATAACACATAATTATCCATCTCTTATTTCAAAACTTACAGCTAATTTACAAAATTTGAACAAAATCAATTTAAAACATGTCTATAATGTCATAAAGTGTGTAACAGCGTCTAGTCATTTCTAAAATGACTCTTACTGCAATCGTTCTATTGCAATATATATGTATATTCAACCACTTTTTGCTACAATCTAGTTTTTATGTAGACCTTTATTTAATTTATTTAATATTTATAAATTCTTAACTTATTTTATAAATATTTTGAATTTTTATAAATTCTTTACATATTCCAACCAAAACACAAATACTAAAACCTCTGACGAAGCTTGTAATAAGCGAAAACTGGTTCAGGCTTTAAGTGTTTCCTGGTTCAGGAAAACTTAGTGTTCCGAGTCAGTAGTATTATACTTATAATTGTATAATTTGATTTAATAGTCTTAATAATAATTAATTTCTAAAGGTAGTTTAATGTTTATGATAAAACGATACTGCATGCCTAGAATGTAGGCTATACATATACTACGCCTATATGAAAAAAACTTTCACTCACCTAAGTCATACCTAACTGGCACATCTAACTTCCATTGTCAAAAAAGGTAGCCCATGACGCAAAAAATTTTGGTCACCACTGTTTCAAGATACTGCAAAAACAATGTTACAACATTAAACAAAAAGCTGGCAGTTATGGTTTCAAACAATTTTTATTCATTTGTAAACACACTGAATCCCACACACTATGTAAGAGCGATAGTGACAAAAGTAAAAATGTGCGAGTGTAAATGGTATTTGTAGTCGTTGAGAATCGTACATTGTGCCAGCAATCAAACTGTCGAAATGGTGCAATTATCTTCTGAAATACCACTTGTGTATACTGACGAAGTGCAAATGTGTTATAAAACGACATTTCAATGCGACATCAACTGTGTTATTGGGGTCGAGTGGCTGCTTGTTTGGAACGTGTCAAACACTTCGAAAAAAATTTTACTAACAACGAAATCATTTTTCAGTATTCATATAGGTATGTCCATAAAAAAAGCATATTCGCTATACATTTTACTAATTTAAAATAAGTGTTGCACAAATATGTTCAATCTCATTCCTTAGTGTATTAAACTTACGTGTATTCAGTGATCTTATTGCTTTTCTTCATATATCTGAAGTATTACGCACTACACTTGCAGGTGTCCCACTTAGTTGTTCCTACCTATTTCGTTTTCTTTAAAAAGACTGTTGTCGCAAGGTAGTTAAAACTCGCCAACGTTTACTTTTAAAACTGTTTCTTATTCGAAATATATAGCTATATATAAGATATTTATCACTTCATTGAGTATACTGTCTACTGTTTCATTTCATAAGAGATTACGTAAGAGTTTAAAACCACTTTCAAAAGTTTCACAGTTCTGAGTATGTCTGGAAGAAATCGGGGGTTATATGATCCAAAGAAAATAGCATTCAATAAGTTAAAATGTTTTTCAATAGGACCAACAATTTGAAGTTCTTAATCATCTGTTTGGAGCAGCCCTTAGTGGGTATGAATTTTTGTGGACATTGAAAATGGTTGTGTTATACACAGATACACTTTACGTTACTTTATTATTATTTCATTACTTATTAATGGAAGTCTTATTTCCAGAGATTTTTCTTGTAGAAAATTAATTTTAAGACGTAATAGTGACTTTTGTACATTCTCTCTAATTTATAGTGATCTGGTTTTAATTGTTCTGCCCAACAATTGGAAATGAAAACAATCACATTTGCACGGACAGATCACAGCTCATAAACCCTTGTTATTGACCTCGCTTCAATAACTAAGAAATGTTACTTGCCATACAGTGAGTGTAATAACGCAACAATAGAAATTAGGCCTACTAACGAATAATTTGTCACAGTAGTAAATCGATCGCAGCAACACACGATTACAGAAGATCGCTTTGCAGAAAGGTTATGGTTATGGTAACTACGGGCTGCATTATTATGTAAGACTTACATAAAAATTAATATTGAGAACGCAAAGTAAGTTAAACAAAATAAATTTAACAGAGAAATGGACATTGAAGAGAACAATGGAACAATAATGTTGAATTGCAGAAAAAACGAATGTATTTACTTGTTCAAGATTAAAATTTTTGCCTGCCTTGTTAGTCCACAAACTTTATACTTCTATTTAGCATTGTAATACTAAAATATTGCTGTAATATAATAACATTGGATGAACTCGTAATATTGAAACTTATATTTTCTGTTGTCGTTTAGAATACAATTAATAAGGACAATAGACGACATTTCTAGAGAAGCTTCAGCAATAAAATTTTATGGAAAAAGCTATAATCATCATCATCATCTTCAATGATTAAACCAAGAATGGTTTGTTCCGTTCTCAAATAGGCAAAGATTAGAGCTGGTCACTCCAGCGCTTCTATGATGTGACGTCTCACACTTCGCTATCCACTCGGCTTGTAGTTCCATAGTTGTTTGGGGATGCGACAGTCATCCATTCGGCAAAGATGTTCCCACCAAAGCAGCCGATACTGGTCGATCCTGTCGAGTATACTCATAATATTCAGTTCCTGACATCTTTGTTTCTTCTATGATTATGGAAGTATACCCTGCCACGTGCCTGAATAATGTTATTTCAGCCGCTGGATGCGTTTGGCCTAGCCTTTCGTTAAAATCCAATTCTCAGACCCATAAAGAAGTGTGGGAAGAGCCACCACCTTGTAGAATTTTAGGTGTGTTCCTTTACTTGGTGACTTTAGGATTCGCATACTGGTCCCGCACATAAGGTTGAAAAAAACTATAATTTAAAAGTGAAAATTTGTTAACGAAGTTATATAAGTTTTGTTATGAGAAGCGTAGCGTAAACCCAGAACATTCTCCACTCCCCTCGTCCAGTGTGGCAGGTGTTGCATCATTCAAGTAGGTCGTTCTAGTGAGTTCCAGGAACACTCGAGATTAGCCGCCGGTGTGCAGTTAAGGAGGGAAAGCTGTACTGCACCTCTCCGGGGCCTATGTAAAGCCATAGCAGGCGGATTGTCAGTCAGTTACGTGAGCGATTTTCGCTAGTGCGGATTGAGTGCTTGTACCATACTGACGATCGGTATCATATGACGATCGGTGATACTGTCGTAACAGTGGTGTCAGAAGTGTTGTCAGATGAAACTTAATGGTGGAAACAAAATAAAAGAATAGTGTTCGTTGTAATTAATCTGTTAATATGGATACCAGTCAGATGATTGTAGCTTTTCAGGCGCAATTTTTGCAGACAGAGGAACGACGCCGACAAGAGGCGGAAGAAGCAGAAAAACGACAGGATGAGAAAGCGGAAGAGAGATTTAAAACTGTCTTCCTGGAAATACAAGAACGGCAGAAAGCACCAATTTTGGAATCTGGAGTTTGACAAGCAGAGGAACGTAAGCCTGAAGCAGGTGACATGAAAGCGTTGATATAGGAGCAAAAGCAGATATAAGAACATATCGCCGCAGCGTTGAGTCTCCTACGTGGTGACTTGGATGAATTACCAGGTGAGCTTAATAACCATATTACTAGAATATATGACGTAGAAGAATCAATATCTGAAAAAATATCTGCTATAGAAGAAACGATGTCAAGTAAAATATCTGAAGTAGAGGAGACTGTAACAACTATAAAAGACTCAATTGCAAACATAAAAGAGAAAATTAAAAGTGAAGTCCAGCAGTTAATGAAAATACAGCCATTCGTTTTTAAACAAACAGCAGCAGAGACAGTGCCAACTCTAAAGGCGAAAAAATACACAGGCAGTAAGAAAAATTGGGAAAGTCACTTTGCCTGGAGCTAGGACAGTTCATGTCATGGCTGCGACCTTAGGTTGAAGCAATCACTGGTGGCGATCTTTGGTAATTTGAAGCCGCTGCTAGCGCAAATAACTGGATGGATGTAGACAAGGCAGTTTCACTCGTGCTCGACTTAAAAGACCTGCAGCAGAACTACCACAGAAAGTGCGACTTGATAACCTATGACAAATTGATAAAAGCTTTAGAATGACGGCATGGTGATTAATATTTAC
Organism: Magicicada septendecula; assembly: GCA_034769895.1. Lineage (NCBI taxonomy): Eukaryota > Metazoa > Arthropoda > Insecta > Hemiptera > Cicadidae > Magicicada > Magicicada septendecula. The sequence continues at coordinate 236,835,165 of CM068375.1, read as the reverse complement.
GAGATGTGTACTGCACTCAGTTGAAAGCAAGGCTACAACATTCCGGGCAAGAGTGTTCAATAGTTTCAAGCAAGCATTGACAGACTGATTAGACTGGCCTATGCTGAAGCGCCAGAAGATTTTAGAACGAGGTTTCGCGGTGCAGACACATATTGATGGCGTCGGTGATTGTGAACTTCAGCAAGTGTCGAATGGCAAGACACCGAAATACCTCAGAAGCTCCTGTTCATGCCCTGCAGTTTGAAGCCGCTACATTAATGCCTTTATGTCGTCACACTGTAGCCACGAGATTCCAGTATCACATTGCCGTTACGATGGGTACAGAAAAATAATTTTTTTGCATAAACAATTCAAGGTTCAAGAGCGCTACAACGATTTGAACAATGGGAAACAGACAGAAGAGCGAAGTGTTACAACTGTGAATTACGTGGTCATCTACAGGCTGATAGGTGGGAGAATAAAGTACAGAGAGAAGGGTATGGTCGGTCTGATTGGAGAAATAAAGCTCCAAAATACCACATAGTTTTCACGCTACATAAGACCGTTGGAAACTTGATCTTTAATGGATTTGTGGAAGGTAAACCAACATAATCGGTTGGTGGAAATGGACGAAGATCTAGCAGAAGATGCAGTTGCAGAAGATGCAGTTGCAGAAGATGACGTTATGCAAGAAGTTGTTGACGAGAATCAAACAGACATGGACCAGCTAATGACTTATAGGTCGTCGTCACACGACACAACCGGCATGACTCCTGCACAGTTGGTGTTTGGGCGGGAGATTCGTCTTCCTAGGGACTTGATGTTCGGATCACCTGAGACTCAGTCCCAATAGCCACATAATTATTCCTCGCATTAGAAAACCAGCTGCGAGATATGATTTGCTTGATAAAGAGACGGCTGAAGACAGTCAGTGATAAAATGAAAACTGGGTATGACATTCCCAGCAATAGTGTGGGTTTCGAAGAAGGAGATCAGGTTAGGTTTTACAACCAAAGCGCCGTCGTGGTAGCTCACCTAAACTTCAGACTAACTGGAAAGGCCCTCACTATGAAACAAGAGAATCAACGATGTTGTTTATCGGATTCAACACGAAGGACAGCAGAAATTCAAAGTCGTCCACCGTGGTCGCCTGGCCTAGATTACTTCAGAGACGGTTTGCCAGTTCTGCACGAACAGGCTTAGGGGTGAGGGGGGAGTAACGATGGAACTCTCTGAAAGAGTCGAGAGCGTCCTTCCACCCGTTTCTCCGCTAGTCGAGCAGGTGTGGCGTTTGGATAACCTTCCAGATTTATCGGGAGAGCACTTAAAATACACATAGCGCTGGCATGTGGACATTATTATTGCATGTGGACAAATTTAAGTTGAATTACTCTACGAGACCACCTTGTTGATCACAAATTGTTGTTTGTGATTAATTAAAGCTGGTAATTAGTGATTTAATTGATGTCTGTATTTGTTTCCGCTGTACCATACGAAGATCAGTGACACCTTCGTAACAATATATTAATGATTTAATTCGTTTATCCCATCTAAATTATTTAGTAAAGAATAAATAAATTTTCAAAAGTGTATTTTTATTTAGTTTAGATATTTTAAGCTTGGTATAAGTAGATGTGAAATTGTTAATTTCGCTGATTCACCAGTACTCTTACAACGCCTTCAAAAACAATTATGCCCTTTCAATATTTTTCCTTCAAATACAATATGGCAGGACAGCTTTATATTTTAACATTCGTTTCAATTGTTATTAAAGATAGTCCTTTAAATAAGAGTTCTTACGACCTTTTGATTTGGATTTAAGTTTATAGCAATATTTCATACTATAATTTTTATTTAATCGTATCTCAAACTAAAATAACTGCTTTGCACACTTCTAAACCTTGTGCCACTCTCAACCCTCATTTTACGGATGTCACTTTATAGTTTTATTAACACACACACACACAAAGTTTTTAAACGTCATTCACTCGGACATCTTTTTTGTCGCCTTTTCCCCAGGTGTCCACTGCAAGATCTGTTTTAGTAACCGTCCATCATCCATCCTCATTTATTGGCAACACCAGATGAATTATCTAATTTTATTACTTCCTTTTGTCTACAAGATTGTTTCATTTGTAACTTTTTAAACTTCCCACATCTCACCCTAAAAGTCTGTATCTGTGGCATTAAAAAATTTGTGTTGTTCGCACCTTTAGAACCAAACCCCAGATTTGTAAATAATCATCCCTTCCTTACGTAGTGTTTTCAATAAATTCTTGTATTTTATATTATATTATAATATATATATTATATTATATTATGTGTTTTATACCCATTTATTGTAGCTTTCTCATACTTGTGTATTCAAGTATCATGCTACTTAATTCATTTAGTGTCTGTTTGTGTATGTAATTCTTTTTTCTATTGGCTTCATCCGCTTTGTGCAATCTTCTGTCCCAGTCATTTACACCTGTTGCATCCATTGATACGTACACTACCAATTGTTTGAAATTAAATACGGTTCTCCATGCAAAACACGTATACACGTCTTATCAACATTACTTTTAATTCCCATTTGTACTATTCATAAATCAATTTTGTTACTGTGTACTCAATGTCATTATAGCGTTGTTTCAGTACTATTTGGTCATCAACAAAACACTAAATGTAGAATGATAAACGATGTCGTACATTAATCAGACAATACCCATAAATGTAGTACGAATGTAGTCTTAGCTAGTTCTCCCAAACATATCTCAACGCGTGTAAAATAATTTCGCCTATCTAGTGATGACAAAATTACAAGCGTTCGCTTATTTATTTCATATTACACATATTTTACCTCAGCGTGCGTTTTAATTACATTACTCTGATGTAAATATATTTTACATAGTTACTGTTTGTAATTGTACAGCAAATACTAATGATCGTGCAAGCGAAACGGAGAACCGACAGAGTATAACTACGCAATTTATAACCTTGAGTACAACATATTGTTTCAGTAGTTGTAATTTGTTTTTATAAACATGATACGTCTATGCTATGGTAGCAACGCGATAGAGACATTTCAATAACACAGTTCTGAGTAACTGAGGTTGGATGTCATTCTTCAGGGTATGTATCGATGACGTTGGAACGCTGCCATCAACTACCACCGAAGGGGTGCAAACAAGACTTCAGAAGTAGGTAAACGATGCTGATAAGCACACGGTGCGCGCATACATTGACTGTGTGTGTTTTTTTTTATTCTGCTATTTTTTACTAACTTTAGAAATCTTATGCATCATTATGGTGTGAAAAACGCTTTATCACCGTTCACTACACTAGCATACTCTTACCCTTTTACATGTTTATGTCAATTAGATTTTTTTTGATAGATTATTCAACACAGTAGTTGAGGTTGTACAATTCCGTCCGTCTTCATGTCCAAATATAACCCTATGGCTTCTCTATTAGTAGGATTACTGCTATGTTTTCATGCGTTTCTTTGAATTCTGGAAGGCCTGAATTCTTCTCTTTGCACATTTTCACTGTTGTATACTTCCCTCACTCTGTCAGTACTTGCGAACCTTTCTTCTCTTACTGTCCGGTTCCAAATTGCTGTTAGTTTCTATTTTGCTTTATTGCTTCCCATCTGTGCGGCGTAGTCGTTATTATTCTTACTACTGGTTTAATATTTTAACTTTGTTATTCGTTTTTCAAACTTGAGTGTGACAAGTATCCTTGTATTCTGTTCGCTTGGTAATGGCATATGGTTTTATTAAGAACATTACAAAGACAAGATATGTAACAATCAGTACAATATTTTAACGTACTACACAACTGAAAATCAACAACATACATGTTGACCGATTTAAAAACTATATGTTTGAACGAAATAGTGCTGTGTATTTGAAAAAAAAATTGACATAGAAAGAACAGAATTTATAGAAATGAAAGCACTGTTTATTAGTAACAACTTAAATATAAGTTTGACGATTCTTTTGGTGTGTTGCTACTTCTTTTAGACCTGATGGTATGACATTGGGTATAATTCACGAAAAATACATGGAAGGATTCTTTTGAGCAGTCACGCTGAAGATTTAAATTATTAAACAATCACCGAGCGAAGAACTTTAATAATTTTCTAATGAAGTTTAAATCTTTGTTATGAGAAGAATTATTTTACTACGTAAACGAGTTTCATTATTATTATTTTTTAAACTAAGTAAAAACAGTAGAAAATTTATGCTGGGAATCATCGACCTCAGGACAGTAGTAACGACCAATGAGTAATAAGCAACGAGTATTGTAGTATCCACAGAAAAAAGTTGACGATATTAAATGATGACTCGTTAGGAACATAGTGAAACATATTAATACAAAGGTTTTTAAAAATATATAAACACTTGGTACGTTTCAGATTTATTTCATTACTAGTCAACGATAAAGAAAAATCAAACACACTGGAGAAAAATGGAGTTTATAAAATACACTGTGCAGAATGCGATGCTATTTATATCGGATAATGTTGCCGTGCTGTGAAACATCGCATTTCTAAACATAAGAAAGCGATTTTAACCAATACAGCCAATACAGGTTTTGCAGATCATTGCTTACAACACAATCACTTCATAGATACAAAAAAAAAACATAACACTATTTCACAACATACAAAAAGGTAAAAAAATGGATTTGTTAGAAATCCTAGAAATTAAAAAAGCAATAAAAATAACAAAAATTAACAAATAAACAAACTGAATTCTGTGTATCCCCTTTATTAAAAAATTGTTATTTAGTTTAGTTTATTTTATATTTTGCATTCGGATTATATTTAGTTTAGCTAATTTTAAATTTTGCATTCAGATTATAGCCTATATAATTCTCAGAGACACTTGACTTCGCTTAGCTCTTGCAACCCCCCTTTCCATCTTTACACCTTATACATGTTCCAATACATGCCCTAAACAGATGTCCACCTCCACCCTTGCATCCTCTGTTTAGGTTTTCATTCATCTCTTTGACAATGGCTTAAGAAGTTGTCAGAGCTAAATAAAATCTGTGAAACGTACCAAGTGTTTATATATTTTTAAAACCTTTGAAAAATGTTTAATTATTTTGGATTTTTACGTAAGGACTTAAATATGAAGCTCTGAAAAATCTGATAACTGGAAGCAAAATCAAAGACAGAATCTTTAGACGAATAATTTTATGGACATGAAGTTGTCAAAATTTCAAATTGTAAGTTCTAATTTAGTTCCAAAATCAATCTGATTAGAAACGATGATTCACAATCTGTGCCGAAAATTGATATGTTAAGAAGAAAACTACGTTTCTATTTTACAAATTCAATTTCTCAGATCAGTTATTTCTTTGTCACTTTAATGTTTTGTTTCTCTTTAATTCATCACAGGATATTTCTATTCCTGTCAGTGGTATGGACGTATACAGCAGATTCTAATCACCACTGTATTCAGTATATGTCAACACAGCTAAACGCTGATCGTTAAATTACATCTGTTTTTGTCAGTTAATAACCATCAACGTATCAGTAATGTTAACGTAACACTGTCACAGTACTTGACTGCTGAATATCGCAGAGTGATTTGGGTTACTGTCATTGACAGAACTTTCCTGTCAACCACATCCTTTCCATATTTTGATTGGAAAATCACCCACTCTTTGGTATTCAATCTGCTAATATCCAATCTAATTCTTTGATTTACTAAATACTAATAAGGCAAAGCATTTAGTTAAACAGTGAAGTAAAACGTACTTGAAAACAGACAACTTTTTCAAGAAACAGTACGTTTTCTCCAGCTTTCTTTGATGCTATCTGAATAAGTAATTGCAAATTAGTCCATGTTTCTGTCAGCCTGATTTTAGTTTGTATTGTTACCATTTATTTATGGCAATTCTTCATTACCATACTGTTTTCGGTGTCTTTTAAGTATGTTGAAAGGTCTTTTGCGTTTGGTATCCCCACTGCTGTGTACATCAGCGTTAATCATATACTTCCAGAACCATTTGCTGCAGGCTATACATGCCTAATACAGGCTACTGGCCTACAGTGAGGTAGGCGGATGATGAGGCTGCCAACTCAAGTTATTCCGTACACCTTGATTTTTAACCAATGTTTCTTTCCCACGGTTTTTAGAGATACTGATAAGCAGTCGGTTTAGAGCCTGCCTTAGTTGCCAGGTAATAAAGCCATCATTCAGTTTATGGCCATTTTATTGAGTGTGGTCATGCAATCTTGTTACCCTCCTGAGCTATTGTTGCCTTGTAGCCTTGCTGCCACAGTCTGGGACTACTTATTTGGGCCACACCGTAATCGTAGTTAACTCTTATATCTGGAGACCGTTATCTATACGTCATCTGTAAATCGCCCACTAGTTAAGCCTTGCCCTTGACACTAATTTCTAATATTAAACAATAGAGTGTGAAAATAATGATTGAAGAATACAAAATTCTATGATAGGTGAAGAGAAACGTTGTTGTACAAAGTTAAAAAATTAGCGGACTTTAAAAATTTTGTAAACGTTAAAAATCTACGTTAAATAGTTCAACAAGAAACCGCGACTAGTTGATGAAACGGTGATTTTACGTTGTAAATATATATTTTATTCTATTCAAAATTAATTACTTAGGTCTCACGTTGTTACGCAAATTATGTAAATAAAATTATCAGTGTAATATTTTAGATATTCGTATATAAAATTCTTCTTTAACGCCTCACGTTGTAAGCGCCAAATATGTAAATAAAATCTGAGTGATCTTAATTTATTTTTAATTATTTTATTTAAATTTGATTTGTTCTTTTTAACTGTGTTCTTATTAACAACTCTCGTTGGATCGCCAAGTTTTGAATGTAATGATTTTTAATTAATGTAACTGATGTAGAGATAATTACGACTTTTATATTCAATATAAAAATATTTAGTTAGGTATTTGTTTCTTGAATATATAATTAATTCAAAAATTGATTGAAATTAATAATAATTTAAAATTAAAGTATTATCGTTGCTAACCTTGGTACCCAAATGTTCGCCTTAATTTTTGTCAGCGTAAGCACTCGTATTTTTGATAATTTACTAATTATTCTTAATAGTTGCACTAGCTCTTATACAGTTTACTTCAATATTCTATTATTGGTTTCTTCAACCTTTCTTTTAATATAAAATAAATAAATATTTTCTGAACATTAGTTACCCTAGCTAATCAGTTAATTCCTCAGAGGTTGGCACTATTGAGAAATCTCAGGGAATATGTTATTACGTATAGGTTAACTCAACTCAAATATTGAAATGTGTGTTCTTTTGACTACAATAAGTTTTCGAAAATGTCCTCAGTGAAGTACAAAACATCAAAATTCTTCGATATAATATTATATAAAATAAATAATTGCTTACAACTAAGGAACGACAATTTTGTTAGTGTCTATCAGTGTCAGTTACTTTCTGGGTTAACAACAAATTCACTTCTTAATTCTACGTACAAATAAATAATTTCAATCACTTTCTGCTACAGTCCGTTTCTTGATGTATATAATACTTTAATATTTATAACTAAATTTACCTCAAGATATACTTTTTTCATATTAGGAACATGTTTCGTTAGTTCCTGTTCTCTCATCTTCAGCCTTCGCCATCTTGTTTCTGGTGAAGTATTTGTGTGTTGGCTTCTGGATGTTATTAAGGTAGTTTGTTGGTCTTTGGTCTTTTAAAGTTGCATTATTGTGTGTGGTTGTGGTATCTATTTTTGTATTTTGTGTATTTTCGATGTTGAGTGCTTTGAATATTGTGTCATGTTTTGTATTGATTTGTATTTGTACAAAATACTTCACCAGAAACAAGATGGCGAAGGCTGAAAATGAGAGAACAGGAACTCTCGAAACATGTTCCTAATATGAAAAAAGTATATCTTGAGGTAAATTTAGTTATAAATATTAAAATAAATAATTATATTACAACTAATTAATCACAACAGAGTAAGTGTTTAGTGTTTTCAGTGTTTGTTTAAATAATTAAATAGTGTATATTCAGTGTCACAGTTGGGTTACGTTGAAATAGTAATTTGGATTAAGCTCACCGACGTTTTATACACCTTCCTATTTCTGGTATAAAATTTTCACAATTTAATACGTCACTATTCACAGTTCACTTGGTTGATTATTCACTGAACTAAAACCTGTCTTGTGTTCACTGAAGTAACCTAACCTGTCTTACGTTCGAGACTTACTAATAATTTACTGCCCACAAGTGTTACAGGGATCTCGTTCTTAACTCTTCGAGGTTCAACAATCAACTTGCTCTCGTGTGTCTATTTTTCTGGCTTCTCGGTACTGAATTTGCAAAATTCCGATTGGTCGAAGCCTTAGGCATTGTCATATGACGGCGTCGGGTTTTCTAGTTCAAATATACTTCCAAATACTAATTTCAAAACTCCCATCTTATGCTAGATACGATGTTAATGATATTGTCATCAATGAAATCCCCTTTTTTTACTGATCACTTAGATACCTCACAAGATAGGGTTTTGTTCAGTATCTTTATATGTTACAATTTTTATTTTAGACCTAAATTTATGTTTTATGCTTAAAAGTACGCCTTCTGTTATAAAACAATTTCTATTTACTTTAAATATAATATTAACAGTTTTATAAATTGATATCAGTACTGGTCATGACAAATGTTAACATCATTGTCTTATAAAAATTATTAACTGTGGTACAGACATATTATTGTCTTATATACATTCTGACATCATTAATTTCTTAATACACATTGCTTATTTATAAAATATAATCACACTATGGATCTACTCTCTACCTAAATACAGTTATATTAAAACTTACCCTAATACCAATACAAGTTCCATAGAATAACATTTAACTAAACAAATTCTTAATTTATCTAACATAATAATCATCATGTCATACTCCCTAATATCCTGGTTAGTTCATGATTTATACTACTACTAACACAAATATTATATAACATGATTTAATTAACCATCTTGGTAATTCCTCAATCATAATGATTGTCATCCTGATAAACTCTATAATACAATAGTTACTTCAGGATTCTTACTAATAATCACACAAGTTTTATGTAACAAAATTTAGTTAAAACATTTTTGGTATTAGTCTTCTTTTCACTTTAATTGCCATTATGTTCTTTTAGAATATGTAAACACAAATACCTAGTCAAGTCATAATTTCTAGTTACAGTTTTACACCTACTGATACACAATTATTGGTTCATATAAGTGATTCCTGAATTAACACGCTTTCCCTTCACAATATAGTACTAATCAGTTATACCTAATGTGATATGGCTCTCACCTATTTTGAATAAAATATGATATAAAGTATTTAATTGAAATAAGTGTCACAATGTTTTGATCTGACATGTATACATCCTTGATTATTATATATCAGTTTTATAATCTTAACCGAGCATATTAAGACATATAACTTACAAAATAAACTTAGTATTTTGCTATTATTTTGTACTTCAACTAGCTTTAGTAACTTGGTTAGGTTATGCATTTTGGCATATGTCTATTCTTCAATATGTGTGAGTTTTAATATTTATTTTAAGGGAACCGTAACGTTACAACGTCCAACCTTAATGATCTGTAGTAATTG